>JANLJB010000737.1:0-11260 GCA_026212285.1 Bursera cuneata
AATATTAATCATATTGTTTTGTGTTACATGTGTGTAGGAAATTGGTGGCAATTTTGGTCACAAAGGTTCAACATTTTGGTTGGAGTTTGTAAGTAATTCTTGCCATTTTCTTGTTTTAAATTCACCTAATTGCATGAATCTTGGATAGGAATCCAACAATAACAAAACCAGATTTTGACCTCTTTATAAAAATACAAGCACATATGAGCTTATTGAAATATCAATGTTCAATCAAATATTCTCGAAGAGGAGATCGGACACCAGGAGAAGGCAGTCTGAACTTCGCAGAAAAGCAATGACAGAAAAAGGAAAACAGTGACTGAAAAACTTTAGTGTTTTTGATTTTTTGGCTTTGATACTATGTGAAATCAGATAAATAATTTTCGTATATTTCTCATAGTTTGTACATCTTTATGTACTAATACAACCTAGTGTAAATAGGAAATATAATATCTGTAACATCCTAAATTTTTGGAAACATGTTTTAGAGGTATAAGTGAAAGATTTCAAAGTTAAAAATCGTAAAAATACGTATTTATGACGTATACGAGATAACACGGTCGTGATGACGTCATGTATATGAGTATTCGGAGGAATACGGGATTTTTCGGGAAATGGGACTAAAAATAATTTTACACATGCTCGTGGATTTTTCATCTTTAGTGCCCAATGTTCATATTTTGATGGCTACGTAAGTGGAATATAGATGGATTTGGGTTGGTATCGAGGTGCCGAGGTGTCGGGACGGGATTCACGAAATCCTGAAGGTTTGAAAAATTATAGAAACACCCTCATAACCCAAAATCTATATAAACTGCATAGGAGGCCAGAACATTGAAAAAACTACCAAACACCCCTGGTCACCGAAAATTGCTGTCTCCGGTGACCGTTCGCATTCCCGATGTGTTAGGCCCCGTGGCCAGTGGCAATGGAAAGCTCTCGGTGTGCTGAGTTCGACGGTGGCCTCCTCTTCCCCGTTCAGTGTCGAAATCGGTCGGATTGATGCCGTGAATGTTTGCCTACATCGATCGGTGATCATCATCCTTCTTATATACTAATACCACCGGTCGGGATTTCTTCCTCTCGGCCTGAGGATCCCGGTGGTGATCTCTGATCGACCAACCGACGCCTGAATCACTGGCAGTCAGCTCGGGAAGCGTTCGACAATGTCAACTTCTGATCTGTTTCTTCGGCCGTCGATAGGCCCCGCCAATGGTCGAAACAGATTCCTCTTGTCAAGATGGTTTCGGTGGTACCCTTCGTTCACCATCCCCGATCGTCGATCGTCTTCTCCGGTGAGAAAACGTGAAGCACGGTTGTCAGAGATAATTACAGTCGACCCCCTCAGCTTGTACAGTTGGCAGTTACACCCCAAGCAGCGCCCTCCAGCTTTGATTCTTGATAGTTTACCCCCTTGCCATGTGTTTAGACATAAAGACCCCCAAGCGTCTTCAGATTAGCAATCTCATCCCCCACTTAGTGAATTTATGTATAATTTATAAGTTTACCGTAACGCCCTCGAGAGGTAAAATATCAATTTAATCTCCGGTTCCCGATTTTGCATGGTTTGACCCCGCGACTCTGAGGACTCATCTGGAACCATCAAGATGTATGGATTTACGATACGGATGAGGAAAAGAGAGATAGAAAGGTCTGGGAGCTACAGTTCAGATATCGAGGTAGGGGTTTCTAATTATACATTTCTATTCCGTTTTGAATGCAAGTGGATTTACTTTATGGTTGTGGCTTAGGGAATAGAAAGTGTATGATTGGCGAATAAGACATTAGATAAATTAATGGATCAGGACATTACGGACGCGTATAAGGTTTTATGAAAATACGCGACTAGTTGGAGAATCGAGTGAACGTTTCTGATTGGGTCGTCAGAAGGACCCGGAGTGGATTATGGGCTATGAGTACCACGTATGATGGTACGTGAGGATACAACTAGAGTACGAGTGTTACGCAAGTGACGGTACGGTATGGAATGGACGTTACGTGGGCTACGCACGCGTAACTGTGAATTACAGAATGAGTAAGGTACTGCGTATGGTTATACTTACGGGATGAGATGCATTTGGAGTGCATGATTTAGGATTTGTTGAGTTGTAAATTAGGAAGATAGATTATTATTGTTAAGTTGTGTAGATTGGGAAAGAAGAGATTAAGAAAGTAGTTATTGTGTTTTCTTGTATTTCCTTTCTAGACTAGATTGTATTAGTTTATAAGAATGTACAAAATTATGAGAAAAATACGAAAATTATTCCTCTCATTTAACACGGTATCAGAGCCAAGAATTTCTGTTATCTTTTTCTGGCGACCGTCACCATTTTTCGGTGAAGTTTAGACTGCCCTTCTCTGGTGTCAGATTTCCACTACAACACCACCAGTCTGATCGTTTCTCTCTCGCTGGTAAAACCTCTAGTCTCTTGTTTTGTTGTGTTTTTTATCAAATTTTTCTTTTTTAAAGGTCCGATTCAGTTATTCTCTGAGTTAAGGTTTGTGTTACTATTCACATCATGGTACTGTTCACCATCATAATTACGGTTTATGGCATTGTTTACTATAGTTGTTATTGTTCACAGCCACCATTATTTTTCACTACTTCCATTACTATTCTTCGCCACTTGTTTATCATGTCTTCTGACAATGAACTAACAATTATTCTTATTAAATCTCTCAGGGTTCTCATATTAGCTTTATTTGTACCAAGCTTGGTGCATATGATTTATATGCTCTAACTTGAGGGGAAGTGTTAAGCTGTAAATTAGGAAGATAGATTATTATTATTAAGTTGTATAGATTAGGAAATAAGATATTAGAAAAATAGTTATTGTGTTTTATTGCATAACCTTTCTAGACTAAATTGTATTAGTATATAAGAATGTATAAAATTATAATAAAAATACAGAAATTATTCCTCTCATTTAAAAAGGATATAAAGAGATATTTGTTTATAAAGTTTGTGTTTTTGTTTTGTAAATGATTTTAGAACATGAGGTTAATATAGTATTGATTTAAAATGTATTGGAAAATGTACGTTTTCAACAAATATTTTTTAGAAACAAAAACAAATAATTTATCTTTTATCTGAATACCGGATATTCTTTTATTATTGCTCTAATTCTCTAAACTGCCCCCAATTTGTATATAGCCTAATAGTTTATATTTAAAATATTATTATTCAGTCCCAATTTTATATTATGGTTCTTTCATTATTCTAAACATTATTTAATAGTTACTTATCTTATCTATAACAAGTTTTTTATTAAATACTTTTATTATGTTAAATAAATTATAAGCAAAAGTTATACATATAATTAAAAGAATATATATAAAATTACAAGTTTAAAGATATTTTAATTATATATTAAAATAAAAAAATAATAATTTATATTTTTACATTGATCTATGTCAACTTAAAAAAAAAAAAAAGAAGGGCGCCCCGTTACATTGACAAAGCCGAAGTGCCCAACTCTCACCAAAATTTAGACCATCGGTAGAGTGACGTGGCCCGTTCTTTAGAGTTGAAAAAATAAACTATTAATTATATAATAAATAATTAACCAGAAGGCATGGTTGCATCTTTTATTATGAGACAAAGAGGAGATCCATTCAATTGAAAGACCAAAACAAAGTAATCATCATCATCATCAAAAATTCAAAATCAAAATCAAAATCAATAGAAATTCTTTTCTAAAAGGCGATGGTGGCGAGGACTGCTAACATGCGATGGGAGGTTTCCTTCCCCCTCTTTCTCCTATCGTTCGCTGTTCATCTCCTCTTCGCTCACGCCATATGGCTCAGTTTACCGGCATCCGGCACCAAATGCGTCTCCGAGGAAATCCAGAACAACGTCGTGGTTTTGGCCGACTACGTCGTCGTTTCCGATGATCACTCTCACATCCCCACCATCTCCGTCAAGGTACGATCCAATTTAGGTTTCAAATTTCGAATTCGAGATTTACTTGCTTTTGACTTTTAGGGATCTTTCTTCTGTGTTACTATAGGCATCATGATTTAACTGCTATTTTGCCGGGACGATTTATTATTGTCAATTTGTAAATGTCATTATTACAGGTTTTTTGTTATTAATGTTACTGGAAGCCCCTTTGTAACTTGTTGGGAGGCCATGCATTTCATGATACATCTCTGTTACAAGTTTAGCTTTTGAGTATTTCATGTACCCTGTGATGAGTTGGGTTTGACTTTTCGTTTTCTTCGTTAGGTGCGGTTAGGTTTCTACTTTTTGTGCTGTCAAAATTTTAGATTAGGGAGAAACCATCAAATCAGGATCTTGCTTCTGTGTGACTCTACGCTATATTACCAGGATTCAAAATTGACGATCACTGTTGTAAATTTTGCGTGACATTCGTGTTATAAGATATTGTATAATGTTAAAAGTTCAATGGTACCAGTAATTTACCAGACTATTTATAGCTTTGAATGCCACAAGAATTGCTAAGAAACAATTGAGCTGGTGATATTTCCGCGATTTATCCATGTTAGATTGATGAATGATGGTTCAGTTTTACATTAGATGCGTTTAGTTTTAAGTTCACAAGATATTGGAATGTTATGGTAGTGTTGATTCTCATGACTACTAATTTGAGTATATAAAAGCCTAAAAATTTATTAAGACAATTAATTAGGGAAGAAGCATGGCATTTATATTGGAAATGAATTTCTTACTCTCAAGTTCCTTTTAGGATTGTATTTCCTGTTGGAGGATGTTTTCTTCTTTCATGGAGTTTTAGTTCTTTCATTTGGATGCAAATGAGGAAGTGAACTATTTTGAGATGATTTTTCCTCCTTGGTGGATATAGCATAAGCAAATACTGGCCCATTTTTCATTTGCCTTTTGTAAGAGTAGTTTGTGTTCCAATGTAGGTGACATCACCATACGGGAACAATCTTCATCACAAGGAGAATGTGACACATGGTCAGTTTGCTTTCACAACTCATGAAGCTGGGAACTATCTGGCATGCTTTTGGGTAGATGGTGGCCATACTCCAGGAAGTGGAGATGTAAGTGTCAATGTTGACTGGAAAACTGGAATTGCAGCTAAGGACTGGGAATCAGTTGCAAGAAAAGAGAAAATTGAAGTGAGTATTTACATTCCTTTGTTTCTTTTATAAGGATTATAATCTGATATGAAGTCATCCTTAAAGTCTTAGTTCATCATGTGGACTTGTAATGGTTATGAAATTTTTAATTTAAAAACAGTGCAAGATTATATTGTTTGTTCTGTCACCCATCGTAATATTTTTTCAAATATTCACCATGAATGAAGTGTTGTAGACCAGTAAAACAGTAACAGCACAGAAGATGATTTAGGAGCAAACTTGATTCTGATTATAGATTTTGTAAGCTAAATCTTTCCCCTTCCTTGCTGCTCTCTTTTTTATAAGAGATTATGAATGATACCAAGGTGTCCACAGGGTCCATGGCTTCTCTCTTTTTTTTTTTTCCCAAAACGTGTTCACATCATGCTGATATGTTTCTTGATTCTATACTTTTCAAAAGATAGAATTGACTACAGGGAATTTGAGAAAGTGCCGTTGTATAAACCTAAAGCTGATATTTTGACAGCTTCAGTTAGTTCGTATAGTGTCAACGATTTTTTTTATCCATTTGTACTTAATTGGTCATCAGGCTTTAACTTGGTAAATGGAATTTATAGGAAGAAGAGTGAAGAAACGGAAATTTGGGTATTTTAGTATATTTTCCCTGGAAACCAGAAAATTATTGAGGACATTTTTTTTTTCTTTCTTACACACTTTCGCTAACTCATTATTACCCTTGACATATATAGTTTTATTTTGCATTGCTCACGTATAGGGTGTGGAGCTTGAACTGAGGAAACTCGAAGGAGCAGTAGAGGCCATCCATGAGAATCTACTCTTTCTCAAGACCAAGTAAGCTTTATTATTTGTAGTTGAAAATAATTATAAGTTTTCTTTCTTTTTGTTAAGCTAATTTCAATTATGTGGGATATGCTCACAGGGAAGCGGAGATGAGGTCTGTGAGTGAAAAAACAAATACTAGAGTGGCATGGTTCAGTATCATGTCCTTGGGGGTCTGCATTGCGGTTTCAGCTCTGCAGGTGTGGTATTTGAAGCGATTCTTTCAAAAGAAGAAGCTGATCTAGATTTTCTGTTGNTTGACAGTTTATTTATTTATAAAAGTGGAAGTTCTAGAACGCTTTTTTTTCTTACCTGAAGGAGCTAATATTGTAATAGGAAATTTTGATACACTTACTGAGCATCCAGCTTTTAATATGATACAACAGAGAAGTTCAATTCTTGATTCCTTAATTATCTGTCTTTAACATCTGTACGTTATTACATTTATGTCAAATGGTGACTTTTTGTCTCAATGTTTGCTTGAATTGATTCCGGTTATACTTTCTGCTTGCAAAACTATTGTCATTTTGCCAGTTCAATTGGACTCAGCTTGTAAAACTATTGTCATTTTGCTAGTTCAATTTGCCCATGGGTATGGGAGATTTTTGGTCAAACAAATGCATAATANAGTTTCATTAAATTGTTCTCCGATTTAGTTTATTTGCAAGTGGAACCAGTTTCTTAATCTTATTGATGAACACTTTTGTATGGACTTTTGTTGAATCTGAAATGTAGTTTTTTTATCCATAAAATATACAAATAGATGGTTCTGTGCACAAGTGGGAAATGAAAGTTATAACTGCCCATTCAGCTTAGTCCTTTTAAAAAAAACAAAGCTCCTAATGATGTTTGAAAAGTAATGTGTCATTTATGTCTTTGGAATTGCATGATCAAGTTATATCTTACTAATTAGCATATGATTACAAAGCTTTGTTAAATGGTAATAGGACAATAGCACAAAGTGTTCAGAATCTAATCTAATTTGCCTAAACTGGCCGACACAATCTAAATTAATCCAATTTTGATTAGTTTGTCAATCGGATTGGATCTTTGGTAAGTAGATTAACTAACTAGTTTTAAAAAGGGCAAATGACAACTGGTATAGGGGCACTTGTAAAAATTACTCAAATTAATGGATCCGGTTAAAATTTGATTAATTTTTTTAAAATTTAAACGTCTTGATCCATCAAGGGTGCAATAGGATTTATTGGACACCATCTGATACTTGACGAATATTGTCAGATAGTGTCGGACAATAGTATTCGATGTTCAACTTATACTCCTAGACATTGTCGAGCGTGTTGAACATCGAACCAAAAATTATGACATATAAACTTTTTATACATGGGCTCAAACATCATCTTTCAATTTGGTCTATTGCTATCGTGGGCAATTATGAACTAAATAGTCATACTCCACTGTAACGAAGCGTAAAATTATGAAAATAAATTATGTTCAAAGACAACCCTATAAAATTTAGAATAATTTTTCTTATGATTCTTTTTTCTCATAAGCCTTTTTTGAAAAATCTAATCCCAATATTTTTATTGACACTTCCACAATGATTCGTGAAAGAAGGGGAACGATTCTTGTGGCAGTTTATCAATTTAATCTACTATTAATGGCCTCTTTAAAGCCACTTTTTATACAAGGAGTGGTGTCGCTTAGGGTGTGAAGGAGAGTAGACAATTTTGAGAAAAATAAGGGATATTTTTTTGTTTTACAATTTTATCCACAATAAATTATAAAAATTGCGAATAGCACTATCAAATATTCAAATTTAGATTGGCTTATTGGAACTTAAAATTTTTTATGATTTAATGGACATAAGTCTTGTGAGTAATACGTTAAAGAGTTATTTTTAAGAAGTCGTCAACTTTCAGTTATTGGATTGCACTAGATAAATGGTCAAAGATTAATGTCAAAACTAATATCTATCTTTTATACGTTCATTATACGATTACCACTTCATTAACCTTAATTATTAGTGTATTTGATTTTTTAAATTCACTCCCCCAATTATATAATTTTACGTTGAATTGTTAAATTGTATCAAAGGGTTTGTAATTATAGTGATATTTATATATTTAATATTTAAATCTAATTAAATTAAATATGAATACTTATAATTAATCTAAATTGGATGGGATTTTAATTTTCTAAAATTATATGGATTGAATTGGGTTAAAAAATATAAGGTCTAATAGATAGTTGTTTCAAATAGACGAACACCCGAATAGGCCAATAGCAGTTTGATAATCAGTCATGAAAACCCAGCAATTAACGAGCAGATGCAGCAGAAGTGGTGGCAAAGCATCAAGAGGGAAAGGGACAACTTTCTCTGTCTAAAATATGTTCATATTGCATGCAAATATATGAGAAATTAAATTTAGATTCTCTCCTCGTCTAAACTAAAATGTGGAAATTTCTACAATTTAATTTACTTATATATATTTATATTTTTAATTAATCATCAACCACAGGTTTGCTAAAAGAGACATGGTGTTGTTTAGTACCTTAAATGATGATATGATGGTTTTAGGTTGCTAGTAAGTAGGTTAAAATTCATCCTGGTATACAGTTCTTCCTATAGACAAGAACACAAGGTCCTTACATTGTTCAAATAGACAAGACTTCTTGTCACCATAAATAAGACATCATTTCTTCAAAAGTGTTTCCAAATTTTTTTGTAAGTTAGTTTAAACTGATTTTGTAGAGCAAAATATGTTTGTATCCTGCAGAATCACAGCTTTACGTAAACAGTCTACAATAAAACATATGCCTTCCCTTTACTTTAGACAAATAGAACATGTATAAATCAGATATTTCTCAGTATTATCACTCTCTTCAGTGTCAATAACATAAATTCCCTCACAGATTCAGCCTAAATACTAACATAATTACCCTGTATTTTTATGTTTTTTAACAACATTTTATGTTCTTCATATTTTCTAATACATTCTAAATTCAATATCGACTACTTATCCTTTTCAAAATTTAAAACCAACCATATATGCTTATTCAAACATCAAATCTTTCTTAAAACAAAAATTCAAAATTCATAAACGAACACAACAAGCTGTTAAATCCCGACTTCCCTGGATAAAATCCAATTGAGGTTCTGTTATGAAACAAAAGGTGATGATAATGCAATTTACGTCCCTATAATCTACTTTATGCAAGTAATGTAGCCTCATTAACAGTGGATTCTGTGGCTTGTGAATCTGGGACTGGGGGTGGTATAAATACTCACCAAGGTTTTGCCTCTACAAATTGTCGATCATTAAAAACACTTCTAGATGGCTCAAATAGATTTCAAGCAATGCATTACACTCATTATTAAGTTGTAATTAGAATAACATAGGTGTTCAAATACCATCCCTTCAAGAGAAGTCACCAAATTGGGTATACATTTTTATTCCATCAACTAATCTGAGTTCAGCAATGGATCAATATCTCTTAAGGGAGACTCAACAGAACGTAATTATACACTTCCAGATGAGTACTTAAATCAGAAATTTAACTAGTACAACATTGACCAAAACTAGGAAGGTAAAGTATTGAAGAAATCATTGTTATGAAACCAATCATTAGTTTCAATTACTAGCAGTCAAACTGTTGATCAGATTACTAAAATGTAATGTAAACTAAATTAGATAAACAGAAAAGGACTTGCCACATGTAAGCTTTATTCAATTTGAACTATCTTGCGATTAATGCATCTAAACCTGCAAATCTCATCAAAGAAATCGTCTGAACTGCTGTGGCTGCTCTTCATATGAAGTATTCTTATTGTCATTGCCTTTAAATATTTACCGTACTTCAAAAGGGACTCAAGAGTGCTCATTTTCTGTTCAGCATTTAATGGTGATCTTACTGTGATCACCACCTCCTCCAGACGAGGAATCACAAATCCTGACTCAACCTGCAAAACAGAAATTGTATCTCTATTAGCAAATGCAACATTGAAGGTTAATTTGGGCAGATTATTGAAAACACTACAGGATCATCAACATACATTTTTCAGGCTGTTCTTCTGACAAAGAGCGGCAAACATAGCCCCATGAATATCAAACTTCTGTAGCTTGGGATGGTTATTAAAAAAATCAACAAAGTCAACCTCTGGAAAGGGCTGGAGGGTATCAAAATCTCCAGTGAATTCAACCTTCATGTAAAGATGCTTCACCTCACTTGCCCATTGAAGCATTTTGCTTATTGCATCCCAACACCACTGGACACCTCTCATGGTCAAGGACTCAAGAGCAGCTAGCTTTCCAAAATCTACCATGTAGACTCTTCCTAAATCATTTACAGAACTGTAATCAGCTATACTGATAGTTTGAATAATCTGGAATTTTTGTATTTACTAAATATTTTAAGAAAAACAAAACTAAACATGAATAAATAACATCATCAAATTTCAAAGTAGGTAACCCCTAATCAAGAAAATTACCTGCATTGTTGGAAATTGAAAGTTTCCTCAAGCATGTTGTCTCTCGAACCCTAATCCAGCTACAACCTTGTACCCCAAGGAATTCAATTTTTGGACAATTGAGAGAAAGCGAGCAGTTACCCAAGCCATAAAAATCCAGCTTACAGTGCTCCAAATGAGGCAACTCAATCGAAACCGACCTAACCCCTTCACAACCAAGCAGCAACAGTCTGGTCAAATTAGGACAGGCCATAAGTGCTGTGGACAAAGCAGGATCCTCCAATCTCGCGCCAACAATTTCAAGGGTCCGGAGATTTGGAAAAACATCCCAATTAGGGGAGTTCATCATTAAAACACCCCATAGCTTTAGGGACTCCAAATTCTTTACTCTGCTAATGCAATCCAATTTCGAGGGCCTCTTAAGACTGATCTGATATTCAGAAAGGTTGTCCATTCGAAGCTCAAGATGCTTGAGTGTGGACTCTGCAAGCAATAACCACGAGGCCAGGCCTGCGCTAGAGAATTGGCTGTACACAACAAGCTCCTCTAAACAAACAAGGGATGATATCATCTTCCACACAATAGTATCAGGACTCTCATCAGAGCTGTGGTTATCGAAAGAATTGCGAGGAAAGTAAAGACTTTTAAGATAAGGAAAGGAGTCCTTCCATCGCTTGGACACACAATTACATATTGCTACATCCCGGGCATTATTCATGTGCGACAAAATGTATTGAACAATAGCATCTGGAAGTGAGTCCATTCTGTGAGGACAACAATCAAACAGTTAAAAGTCATGAATCAAGACTGCAAAAGGGCTAGTAATTGAACTAAAAACTTTCAGATTTTTCATTATTGGTGGAACTAAGACAGAAAATTGAACTCAATCAAAGATCCACATACATGCATTCTTAATAAACA
>JANLJB010000743.1:2826-52330 GCA_026212285.1 Bursera cuneata
CCTCCTATTACTTATTACCTAACCACTTGCGCCGGCTAGGAAACCAACAAAAGTGTACATGATAGTAGTGACTTGCAAATTAATTGATTGCGTGCTTAAGGAGAATATTTAGTAATGTTAAGCTAATGTCATACAGCATGTGGCTGATAGTGCCGTATACCTATAACTGGGATTTTATATTAATTTGCGCTATTGTTTTCCTAACTTAAGACACTAAACTTGCTCAATTTAGGTCCAGGCATGTACCCGATTATAGTAGAAATAATTAATTGATTTCCGAGTTTGCAGACCAACCGATAGTGTTGAAATCCCACTAAAGCGGCACTATTATAAACAAGTTATTCCTCTTGATGTTAACCATGTACTTTCTGCCACAACAGCCAAAAAGATGATTAGAAAGGTAACAAAAGTTGAGTGTAGACAAGTTTATGCTTGCTGGATATGAGAAGACACAGAAATATATGATACAGAGAAAACAAAATGATACAATAACGTAATGTATTATGTGTAATAAATCAAACAAGCAATTCCTGATCTTCTTTTATATACAATATCGTGTTGCACTGCTGCTGATAAGCGGCGAAGGGGTCAGCGACGGCAGCATATGGACGATTGTAATCTAACAACCAAACAACGAGACAGGGGCTCCAAATACTGTTCTACTTTGGCGTTTATGTTCTCTGTCTCTTGAGATAATTTAGAGGATATCAAACGAACCCCACATGGCTATCCTTGTAATGTATGGATTAAATGTATAAAAGTTTGTTGAAGTGGCGTAACACTCCTTGATTAAGGAGTGCTATTTGATTTAATAGAGTAGTTCGAGATTGACTTATGAGGAAAGTGATGACTTTGTTTGGAAATTTACAAATTCAAGTGTGAGGGGACCATGTTAATTAGACAGTGACAAGTGATTAGGAATTCGGACACATATGTTGTGATTAATTAGGAGTTGCAGAGTGTTGATAAGATGGATTATATTGGCTTGGATAGAAAAAGTAGCCATTGAGAAAGTATCAAAATTTTCTAAGCTTGATTTGACGATTTCAATCTCTCTTTTCGTTTTCTAGTTTTTATATATAGATTGTTTTGAGGAAAAACCTCTCATATCACATGGTTAGAAATCCAATCCCAAATGAGTGAAACAAAACACGATTTTGCATCAATCTTCCACGACTTAATAAGTGAAAAGGTCAAAAAATTCAACCCCATCTATTAAATGTGCCCAAATATAGATGATTTCAAACCCAACATAAATGGAGCCTTCGTGGAAAATTTCTTATAAAAAAAGGAAAGTTCCGCTAGAAAATCAACGAAGAAATCGATTTCCTAACAGTCAAAGCAAAAACAGAGACATGAAACCCATTAAAGAACATAATGCATGCCTTGAAAAAATAAGGACACAGATGATAAAAGAAGAGCAAGAGTGGACAAGAAATGGAAGCAATGAACGGAAACCTAATTAACAGTGGCTCTTTGGGGGAAGCAACAGCGGCACCGGAAACGAGAGCATCGTGTGTATTTGTGAGTGACACAGAATGTGAAACCATTAAAGAAGTGACGGTGATTCCCATTTTGTTTAAGGTTTTGTCAGGGAATTAGGACTTCATTAATTTCTTCCAAGAAAAGCCCTTCTTTTAACCAAAATTTAATGCCGTGGGACCGGTTGGATCTTATTCTTTGGCTTTACGGCTTTGACTTTGTCCTGCGAATCACATGCAGCTAATTTGGCCTCATCAACTCGTGGCTCGTAGTCGTGGCCAAAGCTGGATCGGTTTGACGGTGGCAAGCATTTTGGTAAGAACTATTGCGCGATCAGACATTGACCAATGACCATTCGCGATCTCTATTGCTTTTATCACTTTGAAAATAGGTAAGTGACAGAAGCATATGACATAATGACACCTTTTCCGAATCTTGATACCCAAATCCTGCAGCTAAACCCTCTAACCCTACAAAATTAAGTAAAAAAATTAAAATTCTGGCTAAAATAGTTGTTACCGCAAATGGGATACATCAAGATTTTCCAAACAAAGGATAGGAATCATCTCAAGATTTGCAAAAGGACATCTGACAAAGTAGACTCTGGTACTCACCATATCACGCATTTAAAAGGGCAGAGCCAGCTATTTAGCTGCGTCGGTAACATAACATAAGCCAAGCCTAGACCAATAGAATGGTAATAAATGGGAGAGTTGAAGGGGCTATCGACAGTTCAGGAACTGAGATTACAACGAAATCGTGGCCGGCGGCTTTATCCCACTCTCACCTAACTCTGCCACGCGGCGTATTCACACTTTGTTTTAGTACACCAACTTAATACCTTACGACAAACCGCACCAACTTATGACCCCGTTGATTCCTTCTTTTTCTCCTCTTATTCGAAGTTTTTCATCTTGACTTAGGCTGCCTGCCCACAGCCATCCCCAAAGTTTACTTGGCGACCACGCTCTCTCTTACTCTCACACGGTGCTGCAGTAGAGAGTATAATGCATGACTTTCCGCTATGTCTTATGTGTCTCTCTCTATATATACCAAACCCAGCTTCCAAAACCACTCTCATTACACAAAAGTTTTCTCTTTTCCTCTCTCTACTTCATAGTACGAGAAGAACAAACGACACCCAGATCCCATTTTTCTCTCTTATCTCTTCGGCTGGAATTTATATACAGTAGATTCATCATTCATGGCTCGTTTGGGTTGCTTCCTCATCATTTCATTGGTTGTCTTTGCCTCTGTTGTGCCATCTTTGGGAGCGAGAAAGCTCTTCAATAATACAGAGAAGAACAATGAGAAAGTAAAAGTTCCTTCCTTGTTTGAGAGTTTGGTTCTGAGTGCCCTCCCCAAAGGTAAAGTTCCACCTTCTTCTCCCAGCAAGAAGACTCATGCGACGCTTGACGATGAAAAGCTCTTTGCGCGGCACCTCGCTAGCATTGATCGGATTCTGAGGTCAGTTCCAAGCCCCGGAGTGGGGCATTAGGTTTTGAATTTTTTCTTTGATTCTTTTTTATGGGGTTAGATGATATTATATTATTGTACGCAAACAAGTGTATAGAGAAACCCAGACTTTACCTAAACAATTTCTTCTTTTCAGTTGGTTTTTCTTCTTGATCGGATAAGTTTTATTATATGTATCCCTTTGACTATAATGAAAATTTTTTCATGAGTTTTTAAGAGTATACATGTAATATTGTGCCAGCTGGCTCTCTCTTTCTCCTTTCTTCTGCTGTGCATGATATTAATGTATCAGTCCATACATTACAGAGCTTTACAAAAGCAAAACAAGTAATGTATGTGTAAACAGCAACCCAGAAGGCAAAGATCTCCCTCCCTGGAATGCTTGATCTTTCTCTTTTTTCTTTCTTAAATTCGAATTATTGGCAATGTGACAAGTGAATATTTTTTTATTATTATTAGTTTCCTCCTTTGATCTTGGTTTCCAGGAGCAGAAAAGAAAGAAAAAGAATAATAAACAAAGTGCAAGAAAAAGCATCACCCCATCTCAGAAATGGTAAAAAAATGTAATAATATTAATGGCAAATTATACGGTTCTATTGAGGTCTACATGTCATGTAAAAAGTACGCCACTTGGCTCTGATTTGCTGAAAGAAAATTCTCAAAGGTCGAAATAAGCGTCTCATAGATGCTATCCAATCCATCACAAGCAAATTCGTCTGTCGGTTGCTTTGCAAAAAGATGTTAATTATGCTCTAGAAAGAGCAATCGCAAAAGAACCCAGAAAGGCCGAGACCCACCGCTTCATGTCCATGGTCATGGCCATAGCTAGCTCTATCAACTCAATTATCACATAAATTGGATACGAAATTGACTCTAATACATTGTAAATTTTGTATTATTACAGTATAAAAAAGTTAATATTGACTGAAACTACTTGTAATTAATTATATATCTTGTCCAATACTCCACGCAAATGTATAATTCGGAAAGGATTTTTACCATGTGTACTGAAAATTGATTGGCTCATTTCAAGTTAGCTGAAACGGAGATGCACATTAACGTGTCTCATGAGAAACCAAAGTCCTTCGGTAACTCAAGTAGTATTTAAAAGGCAAAAATTTATGTGTCCAAGCCATCAAACTTGACCAAATTTGATCAATCACATGCTGCTCGAAGCCTACTTCCTGACTTTATCATAAGTTATGGCTTCTCGGCTATACGATCAAATCGGTTACGCATCGTTTGTCACCCAATCTTCTTTGTGGAATAAATTGGCTCCATTTTGACATTTTCAGACTCCCACTGCCGCAAGTTATGATCACGGAAATGCCTTGTTATTCGACCTCTTTGTCCAATCATCTACATCAATTATCAAAATGCCAAATTATTTGAAACTTTCTAGGCATTGATTGGCACAATTTTATCAAGATCAAACCATGTGTTGCTTACTTGGATATGGCCACAATTTCAAATTTACGCATAATTTTTCAACATTCTGGTAATATTTTGAGGAAAAAAAAAGTGTAGTTGAGCTGGAGGGAGCATATACCTTGATTGTAAAGCAAATTGTGGAATTTGGAAGGTTGAATGCAACATTCATTAATCTAATTATGGCGTTTCTCACACGGCTACACACCGTGTCCAGATTTCATCATCAGCTTAGTGTAATCATCACTTCCCTTAACTATTTTACACTTGTTCTGGTCATTGATCTGAATCTAAGTATACTTGTTGACCTTCAACTTAGATGTTTAAGATTAACTAAGCATTGACTAAACCAAAGCGGGATTCGACTGTTGAATGATGTCGTGAGTCACATGAAGCATCGATCAAATCCCAAATCAAACTTGTACTATACAGTGTACACGGTTAATGGTCAATGAATAGGGTGGCCAAAGGCAATAACGCCGCCCTTTGATTTGACGTAATTAAATTAAGGAGACGATGAGCACTAATTAATCCTATTAATCAGGGGCTAATCACAATGATCAGAAACATGCATGTTGAACAAAAGATGAAAACAGGTACCTCTAACTAGATTTTTGTTTGCCTTGTCGAAGCCAACAAGAAACTAAAACATTTTGCATCTGTTACTGGCTCACTTGCCCATCCATGTCTGAACCTTTCTATCAGACGACCACGCAATAACAAGTACCAAAAATTAATTCCACAATCAATTTGAGATAATTAATTAATGTGAATCCGGCAAGGCAGGAGAGTCACCAGTGTCAAGGGCGAGGAGTGGGAGTCATGTGGGCAGCCTACCATATTGATAGTTTTGACTGTTTGACTTACGAGGGTTGGACCACACGTGTGTCATTTTCCAACGTAGTCAAATGTTTGTAGAAATGCGAACGTGAATGTGTAAGCGGGTAGCTTCAGGGATGTTTCATGTTCTACACGAGTCTTGATGGCTAAATGCCCGCAATTTCAAAGTAAACAGACATTGCCTTAAATTCAAAGGGGAATTTTCTATGTTGAAGGCAAATTTGACACGTTTCGCGGTATCTACGTTTGACTCATTAAAGGAAAGTCTGTAATTGCTTTGCCTTTCGATCTTCAGAATCTTCCTGTACACTGCTCTCCCCTTAAGCTTTAAGTTAATTAATTCTTAATATATATTTGCTTTGCTTGGATCAGAATGTGGGACATCAACCTTCTTAACAACTTGATCATCAAGTGAAGCTTCATGACCATCATTTAATCCAGGGTTTCAATATATTTTGTAGGTTCAAAGAATATCTTTTATTCACTTTGACTTAGTGAATTGCAAAAGCCTACATTTTGGAAAGCTGAAAATTGTGAAGGGACTATTTGCATCAATCTATCAAAATCTATCGATTTATTCTGTCATGATTTTAATTTTATTGGAATAAAAGCAACAGATACTTTGAACTAGTACTTCAATTTTTGGTGTCGCTGCCTACTTTCCTCTCTATTATTGATGAGCGGTGGCTCAATTTGCCAAGCTTTCCCTCTCACTTGAGGCCCAATTGAATGCCATTCACGTGATGGAAGTCGATTGTTTCCTTTCCTAACCAAATATTCTATCAGTTGCTGCACGATTTCTTGATTAAGATAGGCTTTTGTTAGGGTAGGTCTTGTGCGCCAAATTCACATGTTAATCATAAGTACTTTAGCTATCTACTTCAGTTAACTTCAAGCTAGTCTCACTATATACTAAACAAATTGAGCAAAAGTTTCAAGCTTTAGTGCTTGGGTGAAGAACCCAACCCAGCAATACTGAAGATACAATTGGGGTTTGAATTGTTTGAGATATTGCTCATTATGCCTCAAATAGAGGCTGTGATTGTAATTCAATCACCGAAATCCTATGATCAATTTCCTTATTTAATTTGATTTCTTACTCAATAGGAACAATAGTACTATGTTTTTTTCTGTGATATATTATTTGTTTTAATATTATTAATCTCGATGTGTAATATGTTTTTTCACCATCTCCTAACATGTAGAACAAAGAAAAAGGACGTATAAAAAAACTAATAATATATTAATCAATGTATAAAAAAACTAATAATCTATTAATCAATCTTTATAAAGTGATAAAATCTTTATCCAAAATTAATTATTCCTATCTGTTATGGTGTGTATAATTTGGCAAAGCATAATTTTTTTTTCAAGAAACAAAGCATAATAAAATGACCAAAAAAAGAAATAGTGATACAACTGATAGGTATGATACAAATTGAATGGTCTGCACTGTATATTGAGTCTAATGATGCCACATTATAGGATCAGGGCACTGCGTAGGCTGGTGCGTGAATGGTCGCAGAGAAGATCATATAAGCAACCGCGCAAGAGAACACTATGGTCATCACCCATCCGCATAGGAATTTCAATAGCAGCTTCCAATTCACATTCTGGAAAGCCAAGATAGAAGTCATAGAATCCGAAATTCGGTATGGTAGAATCATGATTATAGGTCACTTGGGTACATAACAACAAGCAAAGAAAATATATTAGCTTAAGAAACGTTACCTGAATGTCATCTGCTATCCCAACTCCTACCAAAGATCCAACAAAAGCATGCACACTTGTCACAGGAAGATTTGTCCTAGTTACTATTATCACTGCTGCTACAGTAGACAATTGTGCTGCCAGTCCTCTAGAATTGCTCATGTATGTCAGCTTGCCACCAAGACATTGAGTTAGTCTCCATCCAAACACAAAGAACCCCATTGCTGCAGCAAGTCCTCCAACAGCTCTAAACCACCAGGTAACATGTATAGACTTCTGAAAACATCTCACTTATTATTAATTTATTTGTCGTAGTATGAGAATTCTGAACTTCTTTTGTTTAGAATCAAAATGCAAGCAGGGTAGAAGCCGTGTGCTTGGACTAGAAAGTGGAAAGCAAACTCACCACATCTTCCCCATTTCCAGAATATTTTGCTCTATGTTTAAAAATGTCAACTATAGCTCCATAAGGACTCACAATGGCTGCTATCTCACTAGCAGATTGAATGAGACTGCACATATATCAAAATTTTTCAATGAGTTCTACCCATTCATGAAGACCAAAATCTTTAATCCAAGTTGATGTTTTATATTAAATACAAAAGTAAACCTACGCAAAGATACAAGAAGCTAAAAGCTGCGGAAAACTGAAGAAGTCTTCTATCTCGTCATATTTTTCAGCTAAAGCATGCCGAATGAGGGTTTGCCTGTCATACTCAATAACCTGTTTCATCAATGAAATGTACATATTCTCAGAACCAACATCATTTAACAACAATTGTTAAGACATCCCATGACTTAATATGAAAAATGGTCACTAACAAAGCAAAATTATAAAAAATAAGTCATACTTACTAGCCGATGCATTACTTACTGGAGACAAAGTGGATTTTGTTAGGTCCTTAAAGAACTTGGAGGCAATTTCAACTGATCTTGGTTTTTCAATCTTCTGAAAGTTCTTTGATTGAACCAAATGGTTTGGGGTAAATTCAAGCAATTGCTTAAATGGTGTGCATTGCTCTGTCAAATTATTCTGGGATGTTAGCTGAGCCTGGTCAGGGTTTTTGATTGTTTGGATTGCATCCGGTGAGGCCCAGCTTCGCTCTTCCTCTTCATAGACCGTTTCAAGTACTCTCATCTCCATAAAGTCCCTCAAAACTTCGTCAACATCATCTTCCCCTTTTGTATCATTGGTCTGATCCTGATTTTCAACAGACTGTTGCTTTTCAGAAGTGTTTTTCTTTGCAGTCCCATACTCTTTCGTAGCATCAAATTTTTTCATAGCCAAAGGAACCACAACAACCTATTGTAAACCAAATTCGAATATTGAAAAATAAGAAAAAGAAACAAAGGAGAAAATCAGAAATTATTGAGTTAACAACATGATTTATAATGGGTCTAGAGTCCACATATATTTAGACTATTTACCAAAGATAAGAGGCCTCCAATGAAGGTGGCCAGTGTAATGGCAGCTATGACAGCCCAAGTAGGAACATGCACTATGTTTGCTATAACCTGCCATCCAATTATCAAGGCAATCCAAGTAAGTGGAGAAAATCAATAATGTAGAAGCAAGAAAATTTCTGAATATCTTACCTTATGAATTTAGCCTATCTACAAGTTCTGTCATTAAGATTACTGGCATTTTAGTTTCCTTAAAATGAATAATGCAAAATGCTTTCATGAGTGAAGGCTTTTCGTTTTCTTAGTCTAAAATAAGTATATGCGGAAAGTTCTGAATTATGATTATTACATCTCGAAAGATCGGTTTGGGGGATAAAAGTCATACTTTGTCACGCTCTGCCCCACCTTGCACGGGCACTTTAAAGAAGGAGTGGAAATCCTTCTTTAGGTGGAGTTCAGATTAGTTTCACCACAATCGAGTTTGAACATGTGATGTGGGGAATTTAAACTATTTGTATATGAAGTTCAATCAAAGAAATATGAATGATGATTCTCGTTAAAAAAAAAAAAAGGTACAGATTACACATTATAAAGTTTAATGTAAGGAACCTGATACATGAGAAAGAGGCAAAGCAATCCTGCAGATATTCCGAAGTCAATAGGGAGGAAAATGAGAATCCTCTTTGTTGCATTTTCACGGCGAAGTAGACAAACCTTCAAGAGAATGAAGAGGAAGCATGCACATATGCAGGCAAGTAATGGGGCTACAGTCCATTCGAGAAATATCCAGAGGAGTCCTCCGCCATTAAAATCGTGATTTTCATTCTGCTTTACACCATCACTAAAGAATTAGAAATGAATTGTCCGGATTTTACAATTTCATATACACATCAAACAATCAAATGCTGATTAATCCTTACACAAACACTAGGAACATTTATGATGTTTAACTGAAAAAATGACACTTAAATTCATCATGTGATGTCACAAGAAGGAATATTTCAAATGTTTTTTCTTTACCTTTTTCCACATTGGAATGTAGTCAAAACCTTCAGTAACTAGCATGGTTCCTAGCAAAGCACCCTGTGTTGCTTGCTGAGAAGACACTGGCAACTCCAAGTATGTTGCGATTGCCAGCCAGATTGCTGTTCGAAAGTATAGGCTAGTAGATATCAGAAAAGAGGATCAAGTGCTAGGCAATTGTAGCATTGAGCTAATTATTTCTGTAATGTAGTAAACAATACATGAAATTAAGGACCAAGTGCTGTGAAGTACTTGCACTTAAGAGAACAACTACCATACTCCACATCAAGAAACCTTCACTTGGTTGATGTTCCTCGAGAAACTAAAACAACAACAAAATTTATCAGCTCTCATCATTAAAAATTAATCCCCAAAGCAATATTTTTTAGTGCTTGATCAAAATTTACTATATTGTATATATTCTTCTGACTGCAAGTAGAACAAAATAGAACAAAAGCACAATCATTTGCCTGTCCCTACATCAGAAAATAAAGCATTAACAGTGCTGTTGCTCGCGAAGGCTGCTCCAGGAACATAGATTAAGCAAGCCGTTACTGAGGCTTTCAGAAGGGTCAATGCTCCTGACCCTACAGGTGTCGAGAACTGCCATTCAACAACAAACATTTTCAGAGGCTACAGAAATATGCAAAGTAAACAAGTGTCATGCACTGGACTCGTGCTTGGATCATTTATGTCTACACACACTCATCATCATTATGACCACTAAAGTACTTATGGCACTGCAATGATCCTACATGTGAACTGTAATTTTCGCAGTTGACTTGCTTTCTTTCTTTCAATCTCATTTAAGTTGTTGGATTACGCTGTAAATATGAAATGATCATAAAGAAAGAAACAGACCGGAGCTGGAAGATTGTTGGCCCCAGCTGCAAAAGCCATTGCAACGGCAGCAACAGCTCCAAGTATTGGTACCCATTGATAAGTCTCCTGCCACTTTCCGACCATCCCGGTGGCAAATTTAACCGGAATTTTCTCATTCTTTGAAGTCATTTTGTCAGCCAGAGTCTGAATCAGCAAAATAAAATTATGTCCAAGAAAATTGGCATTAGAATTTTGTTAAAATTTATATTGGATATATCACCAAGGGTTAATTTTGATTGGTTTTGTTGTTTCTTGTACTTTTCTATTGTTTTTTTCTTGCTTGTTTTAATTGACAATCATCGGCGTTTTCCTAGTTATTTTCAATGAATAACTTTCTTGTTCATTGAAGCTGGACACCCCAATGTTTAGGAATCAACTACGGAGTAGAATTCTCGAATCCGCCATATTTTATCGAAAAAACTTGGAGAAAGAGACCAAATGAGGATGCAACGAGTTTACAGATGCTCAGTTAAAATCACTTTAATATATTCAGCGTATATATAGATTGATAACCATTATCACTTTTTTCTGTTGCATATATTCGCTGAAGTTCAATCTTAAATGGGTGTGGTGTGATAAGGTTTCAAGCTTAATTAGGTCTGTGATGGGCAGAAGATATATTAAGGAATATGCCAATGGATGTGCAAAGCTTGACGAGCGTTCAGCATTTATAAATATTTATTGAAAGATAACATTTAATTTAATAAATTTTATAATCTGTAAAAGAATTCATTGGAACTGTCATGCATGGTCCATTATCTCCTGTCTTTTGTGGCCACAAAAGAATGGGAAACACGTCTTCCCTAACTTTTTTTTCCTTCCTTGCATGTATGGACTCCTTGAAATCTGTTAATTTTGATTCTGTTCTTTTTAAACTGGAGATAATTGTGGCAGAATACAATGCATTGAAATAGAAGAATATGGCAGCAGGGACCAAATTCATTGAAAATTATATGATTCCACAATGTGTGGGTGCCCAAGTTTGATCATTTTGAAATAAACAAATAAACATATCCAGAGCCAGCTTGCTAAGAAGTTTGATGACTCATAGGGAAAAGCTGGCTTCAGGCTACATGGGTTGTCTGATTCATTTTATTTATTTATCTGCAACTTAGTTTCGGAAGTACTATGCTTATGAACAGAAAGAGGGGCCAGAAAGAGGGGCCAAAAAGATATCATTGTTTACTATATATATGAACAAAGCAAAAGAATTCAGAAGTTCCAAACCAAGATCACAAGAATAATTAACCTGTCGAGAGAGGAAAAGAGAGGACAAAATTGAACCGCAAGAAAAAGCTTTTGAGGTAGTCCACCTAGAAGAAGAAGCTGGACAAGCACCCGACCCAATAGACCTAGCTGGATTACACAAAGCCTTGCAAAGAGTCCCAACAAGTCCTCATTGATTCTATATATCTTTTTGAGTCTTTTTTTTTTTTTAATAGTTTTATTATTGCTTAATATACACACAAAGAGAAGCCATGAAAGATGTATATTATCAACTTGTGTGGTGAGGCAAAACCTAAACATGGGTTTCATCTCCAAGTGGGAATCAGACAAGGGAACGTGCATTCCAAGTGTTGAGATCAATTCAAATTATAATAAATTGGAAATTTACTATTAATCCAACTTTTCTTCTTCTCAAGTGGTTTTTCTTTATGAGATTGAATAAGAACTTGGGAGGGAGTGGAATCTTTCTCCACCATATGTAGAGTTTGATGATAAGTTTCCTGCTGCCCTGTCACTTTCTCAATGCAGCAACATATTCAGATTAGGTAAAAGCAACAATGAGTTGAGCAATGCAACCCCATTGCTACTAACCAAATCTGGTCATTATCCGTGGATGGGTATCTTTTTCAGTCAAAATATCTCATACTTGTTTGAAAAGAGAGTTTTAGATTTATAGAAATCATTAATATTCTTCTGATTGCAAGACATGACATTTTACCATCTAATCTCATCCATCTTGTTTATCCTTGTTACTCTGTTCTAGTGATTAGTATCCTATTTAATTAATTAAAGATTTATAATATTACAATTTTATCCACACAAACATGGAATGAGGTTTGTGAGATTATAGGTGGGGGCTAAATAGAAACACAAAATTAAGTTGTGAGCCCATCGGATTATGGTCATGTCATTCTTTTAAAAAAATCCTCTTAATTGGGATACAAATATAAAATTTGGAAGGATAAAAATGACATTTCATGAGTAAAACCTAAGAACAGAGTCACCCCAACGAGGAGTAACTCAGTCACGCCCCAACCAAGAGTATTATTTTTTTTATTTTTTATTTATTTATTCATATACAGCCAGCTATCACCAAACTATGTCCACAAACTGCAACCCAAAAAAGAAAAAACTACCTTTTGCCACATCATCAGCTTATGTCATACATGATGTCATTTATTTGACAGGTCAGCACTGTTGTGCCTTATCCTCTATTATCATCTCCACGTGGCACACATGAACAGACAACTAGTTCAGCCGTCCCGTCCCCAGTCTAGGTATTCAGGTACAACTTGGACCACAAAGTATCCCAAGCATTGTCCTTGTTTAGTGACAAGTGTCAAGCGAGGTACATATTTGGGTTACGTGTTACGAGGCGAGTTGTTGTTGGCAGAAGATGTTTGGTGCTGCTACGTGAAACATGTGGTCGTTTAGGGTGGATGACCTGCGGGAGCAGGTGGCACTTAGTAGGGAAACGGGGTGAAGTTAAACGATTGACACGTCAGCAGATGCCTAGGAAACAGGGAGAAAGAGGCGCGTGAGGGGAAAAACTTGGTATTGCCAGCTGGCATTACCGGATAGTCTACTGGCCGACCTTATCCTCTTCTTTATTTGAAAAAAAAATATAAAAAATTATTCTCAAATTTTAATATTTTATTATCCTGAAAAAGATATAAAATTTCTAAAGAAAGAAGAATTTGTATGTAGAGAGAGAGCTCTGGAGAAAAGAAGAGAGAGAGAGAGATTGTAAATGTGACTCTTGAGATAAAGAGCGGACCAAGCCGAACCAAACCCTAGATTTCATTTCCTTGCTACTCTGAAAAATTAGGGTTTTTTTGTTGTTTTTTTTTCAATTTCTAATTTTTTGATCCAATCTGTGCGGGATAAGGATTCAATTCTCGTTTTCAAAGCTGAGCAAAGGTCAGTTTTTTTTTTTTTTTGGGTATTTTAATATATATGTTTTTGTATGTATAGTTTTCAAGTTGACGTAAGGGTTGTTAATTATATATATATATATATATATTGATTCGAGTCTGTGATAAAGATGATTTTTTATTTTATTTTAATCATGGATTGTAATTCGTAATGTTTCATTGTTTGAATGTAAATAGACTCTCTGTGTGATCGTTGATTGGTGAGTTTGTAATGATGTGATTTTCTTGATACTCTTTACAGATCTTGAGAAATTATAGTCATTTCAGAGAAGAACCATTCTTGGGTCTGGTTTAGAATTCTGAGATCTTGTGTAGTTATTCTTTGAGTTGAGGGTAATAACAAGAAGTCGTTCAAAGATGATGTCAAGATCATATACCAATCTTTTAGATCTAGCTTCTGGTAATTTTCCTGTGATGGGTCAAAGTCGTGAGAAGAAAAGATTACCAAGAGTGATGACCGTTCCTGGTGTTATTTCTGAGCTTGATGATGATCAAGCTAATAGTGTGAGCTCGGATGTACAGTCCTCTGTTATTCAAGATCGCATTATAATTGTAGCGAATCAGTTGCCTGTAAAAGCTAAGCGTAGACCTGATAATAAAGGGTGGAGTTTTTGTTGGGATGAGGATTCTTTGTTATTACAGTTAAAAGACGGTTTGCCTGAAGATATGGAGGTTTTGTATGTGGGGTCTTTGAAAGTAGATGTTGAATTGAGTGAACAAGATGACGTGTCACAGCTTTTGTTGGATAAGTTTAAGTGTGTGCCAGCATTTTTGCCACAAGACATTTTGTCGAAGTTTTATCATGGGTTTTGTAAGCAGCATTTATGGCCACTTTTCCATTATATGCTTCCGTTTTCGGCTACTCATGGAGGAAGGTTTGATAGGTCTTTGTGGGAGGCATATGTATCAGCTAATAAGATTTTCTCTCAAAGGGTGATTGAGGTTATAAATCCAGATGATGATTACGTCTGGATTCATGATTATCATTTGATGGTGCTTCCTACATTCTTGAGAAGAAGATTTAATAGATTGAGAATGGGGTTTTTTCTTCACAGTCCATTCCCCTCCTCAGAGATATATAGGACTTTACCTGTGAGGGAAGAAATTCTAAAAGCACTTTTGAATTCAGACCTTATTGGTTTTCACACTTTTGATTATGCTCGACATTTTCTGTCTTGCTGTAGTCGCATGTTGGGTTTGGAGTATCAGTCAAAGCGGGGTTATATAGGGCTTGAGTATTATGGAAGGACTGTTGGGATAAAGATTATGCCAGTCGGGATTCACATGGGTCAGATTGAGTCCGTTTTGAGACCTCCTGATAAAGAGTGGAGAGTAGAGGAGCTCAAACAGCAGTTTGCAGGAAAGACTGTGTTGCTTGGTGTTGATGATATGGACATTTTTAAAGGTGTTGATTTGAAGCTATTGGCAATGGAACATATGTTGAAGCAGCACCCAAAGTGGCAGGGAAGGGCAGTCTTGGTACAGATTACAAACCCTGCTAGGGGAAGTGGGAGGGATCTTGAGGAAATACGGGATGAAATACATTCAACCTGCAAGAGAATTAATGAGACATATGGCCGACCTGGTTATGAACCAATTATCTTAATTGATAGGCCAGTATCTCTTAGTGAAAGAGCTGCATATTACACCCTTGCCGAGTGTGTTGTGGTCTCTGCTGTGAGGGATGGGATGAATCTTACTCCTTATGAGTACATTGTATGCAGGCAGGGAGTTTCTGGATCAGAGTCTTCTTCAGAATTGTGTCGGCCAAAGAAGAGCATGCTTGTAGTATCAGAGTTCATTGGATGCTCTCCTTCTCTTAGTGGTGCAATTCGAGTCAATCCATGGAGCATTGAAGCGACTGCAGAGGCAATGAATGAGGCAATTTCAATGGATGATTCTGAGAAGCAATTGCGTCATGAGAAGCATTACAGATATGTCAGTACACATGATGTGGCATACTGGGCTCGAAGCTTCTTCCAAGATATGGAAAGGACTTGCAAAGATCATTTTAGGAGACGTTGTTGGGGAATTGGTTTAAGCTTTGGTTTTAGAGTTGTAGCTTTGGATCCTAATTTTAGAAAGTTGTCAATTGATGCCATCGTTTCTGCATATTTGAAGTCCAAAAATAGGGCTATATTGTTTGATTATGATGGTACTGTAATGCCCCAAACAACTATCAACAAGACCCCAAGCCCAGAAGTGATCTCAATTATTAATACTCTGTGTGATGATGTCAAGAACACTGTTTTTGTTGTCAGCGGAAGAGGAAGGGATAGTCTAGGCAGGTGGTTTTCTTCGTGCAAAAAACTTGGAATTGCTGCTGAACATGGTTACTTCATGAGGTATGGAATTTTCAACTTATTATTTTTTTTCTTGCATCTTGATTCTTGTTAATCATTTGAACTAGCACTAATTTGAGTGGTTATCAGGTGGCCTTCCAATGAAGACTGGGAAACTTGCGGTCAGGGTGGTGATAGTGGTTGGATACAAATAGCTGAGCCTGTTATGAAACTGTATACGGAGGCCACTGATGGCTCTGCTATTGAGACCAAGGAAAGTGCCTTGGTTTGGCACCATCGTGATGCAGACCCAGTTTTTGGATCTAGTCAAGCCAAGGAAATGTTGGACCATCTAGAAAGTGTGCTGGCAAACGAACCTGTTGCCGTTAAAAGTGGTCAGTTCATTGTGGAAGTAAAGCCACAGGTAAATCTTTCAACTTTAATTTTAGACTCTGCATGGAAGTAATTTCTATCAGTTGTCATATGTTGGTGACAGTTCTGCTAAACTATTCATCCAGTATTTTTGCTGAAATCTAAAATTTTTAACTGTTATTCAACTCTGCCAAGACGTGATCGTTGACAATGTTTTTTGGTTCTTGGCTCAGGTGGTAAAGGGATGAGATAGGTGGGTGGGGTAAATCTTAGGTTTGAATCTTAATTAGATGGAAATAGGAAATAAGAAGTATCCAGAGAGTGACAGGGACACACTGTTGTGATAGTTTCATTTTCTTTAACTATTGAATAGTAGGACAGGATCAAATGCTACATTGTCCTGTGGTGTAAAGAATTTGTTTTTTGTACTACACTCTTGTCCTATTTGGTATTCTGATGCTTTTAGGTCGTTGATAATATTTCTCGACTATGAATAAGTGCATTGTATCAACCAAATTTTTACTGTGGCTTTCAGGGAGTCAGTAAAGGTATGGTTGCAGAAAAAATCTTTGCATCAATGGCAGAGAGGGGGAGGTCACTTGATTTTGTACTCTGTATTGGCGATGACAGATCTGATGAGGACATGTTTGAGATAATCGGCAATGCTGTGACAAATGGCCTCCTCTCGGCTAATACATCTGTGTTTGCCAGCACAGTTGAACAAAAACCAAGCAAAGCCAAGTACTATTTGGATGACACGACAGAGGTTGTAACCATGCTTGATGCGCTTGCAGATGCTTCGGATCCTGCTCCCTCCCCAGAAGTTGAGTCCCCACCAGGCTCTCCTTGAACTCTTCCTTCCTGATTGCATCAACTTTGGCTTATTTCTTATTAAGTCAGTTGGGAAAGAATAGCATACTGGCCTGTGAATGAAGGTAGTGATTATTTTCTGCTCAATTTGGAAGTGTAGCAAACTGAATGAGACATTGTATGATGTCATGTTTGATCGTTTGATGGCCAATTGAGAAACATGGGCAGCTTGTATTGTCTGTCCCATAGAGCTCGTTGACATGAGGAGTGGGATTTTACCTTGGGAAACAGAAACTTGTGTGTCGGTCTGGTGCAACTTACAATTAGATCGTTCAAGGGACATACTGTATTCATTTATGGAGGGTGACTTGGAAGTGAATGAAATACTCGAATAATTGTTCATGACATACTGTAAAGGGGGCAAGTTTATCTTAGCAATAGTTACGTGAACGATGTAGGTGACGTACATTTTTATGCGCCTTCAGGCCTGATAAGTGATTAAGTAACTTTTTGACGGTGGGAATGAAGATCTGGTGGTAATATAGTTTTCAACTGTTGGTTCTTTCTTGTCCTTTTTTATTTGGCATCTTTTGGGTGAAGTTTTCTCTGTTATTTTGATAATTATTTTGCTTAATAAACCTGTAAATTCTATAGGAATTTTTTGCAATTTAGTCATTTAATTTGTTGGTGCAGCAACTTACACAAATTTCTTGTTTATCTCGTTTTCATCTCTTGCATTCAAAGGACACAATGTCTTTTCAGCACAAGAAATTGGTGATAGTTTACGCGAAGAGAAATCAAAAGCAAAGTAGCTACAGGTAGTAATAGGCATAAAGGAGGTACAATGCAGACTTGATGTTATGGTTCTGCGGAAGTAGAAAAAAGAAATATTATATTTAATCTAATTAATCAAAAAATTCTATTTAGATCTTTTTGATTTCATACTCTAAAAAATGTTTTAGACTATTAAACTTGTTAATTGACAATCTTTCAAATAATTGATAATATAATTAATTAATTTTGTAATAGCTCGTTGATTCAATTTCGATCTAACCAACACTAATAATCAAGATAAATCTACGTTTAATTATTAACATGATTAAATAAACATTAAAATTTACTAAAAGAATTATAATAATTAACATGTGACTTTTGTCAATTTATTTGTATTATTTACGAAGGAATTCATGTATATATAACTAAGTTATCAAATATAACCCAAAATTTAAAAATTTTATTAAAAATTTTACAAAAACTCCACAATATCCTACGGGGCAGAGATCAAATTGCCATCGCTTCCTCTTGAAGAATGACGAAACATCGTTAACGTTCAATCAGAGTCAAGAGGCCTAATATCAAATGAGACATAATAATATCATTGTCTAAGATGATCGAGACTAGCATCTTTTAAAACGATATAGGTTACAGTATGCCCCAACCAATCTGCGGCACTGAGGAACGCGTGTGAGCATGGCTGCCAAAATCCTTTCTCTGAAGTAGGGACGCAAAGATGTTCAATTGACCCACATAAAGGGGCATTGCCCATTCCCATTGCCATTACTGTGGCCAGTGCAGCAGACTGAATGAATTTTACTGTACTCCCTCAAGCAAGCATTATTGTGGCCTACTTGTTTCGTTTGTAACTTGAAGAATGAAATTATGGCCCTAATTGCACATATCAAAGCGCATTAAGACGAGCCTTTTCAACTTTTTTCAATTTTCCATATCAGAACTAATACAATATACAATTATACCAACAACCTCAAAAAGTTTTTTTTTTTTTTTTTTAATCCTAAGAACAAATTAAGAACTTGCCGGAGAAATCACCGTCACCGAAGATAAATAAACCTGACTCTGAATCACAGTTTTGCCAATCTTGAACCCAGGCACAACCGTGAAATTCACACGGAAATCCACACTGGATTCAACCATTTCGCTGGAAACAACCGAGTCATCACTTACATTCTCCATGTAAACTTCCGAAAATCTGCAATTTCTTGGCACCTGGAAGATGTTAACATCTTGATCGAAAGAGAATGCTAAGCAGTGCAAAAGCCAAACCCTTTTCGCCATCTCAGAAAACGCTGTGAAGAAAGCAGAATCTGGGAAACCTCCGGCATTTATCTGCTTTCTATGGTTCAAGTTACCGAACAGAGAGCACTCCATCTTTGCGTGGACTAAATGAAGGTACTTAGTGCGAGTGAACTTGGCGAAAGAAGAGTCTGGCTTTTGAGCAAGGAAGTTCTTTACATTCACTGCTTTGAGTCTCTTGAATTCGCTCAGATATTGATCCCGGGAAGCTCTGTTGAAAGATTGAGACTCGGTACGTGGTGAAAAATTCGGCGAATCGAAACCTTCCAACATTTTCTTGCAGACAAAAGATTCAAAAGCGAAGTATATGTGGCTTGGCTTGGTGAAAATTGCTTCTGGTTCGATAACGTTGGCAGCTGCATCCATATCCCACTGAGCCAACTCCATTTCTCGAATCATCAACTTCACAAAACTTCTCACAGATCTTAACGTGTAGTGAAGGAACTGAACAAAGTGGCTTGGATTCAAAGCTGAAAGCTGAAGATTTTCCAGGATGGAAATCGGTCCACTGGCGTTCAGTCTCTTTTCCAGTGACTTGTTGAACGCAATAGACTCTTCAAACTGTTTCTTCAGCACAGAAATTTCTGATTCTTTCGTCTCAACTTCAGCCTCCAGCTTCTTGATTGTGATTCCATAAGTCTTCATCAAGCTCTGTTGCTCCTGAATCTCCGCTAACATTATAGTCACCTGAGGCGAAAGATCAAGTTCTTTCTTCAAGAAACTCCTTTTCAACTCAGATATCGCTTTCAACTCATCAACAACTGCTTGGTCCGCAACGTGAATCGCCTCACTGCAGTACGGATTCTGAGCCATTTGTAGCTCAGCATAAGCAGCTTTGATCGAAGTGATCCCAGCAAAAAGCTTCGCCACCAGGGCTTCCATCACCGCCCTGTGCCTGGCCCTGGGATCTCCATGCTTGTCCATTTGATGATTATTACTACTTCTCTTGATACAGAACGAATCACCTTCCTCAAACTTGTGCTGCGAGGTGAGCATACAAATCCCAATCCCATTGTTGGATGCAATATTTTTGGTTGCAGTCCTCAAGTTGATAACTTTCTGAAACGTCTTGGCTAGCCTGCTCTTCCCGTTGAGAGCTGATTTGGGTTTCGTTATTGTCTCCATTTCCATTCGATCAAGAAACTAGCAAACTGTCAAAGTACTGTACAGTAGAATAAAGAAAGAAGAGAGAACTTAGCAGAAGGGTTGCGATTGAAAGTGACTGTAGTGACCAAAAGAAAGCAAGCAAAGGAAACAACTTTGACTATCAGATTGTAGCCGGAGATAGAGGTGGGGATAGATTTAATAATAAATAATTATAATAATAAAGTGGAATTAAAAGCGCGGGAAATAAATAAATAAAGAAAAAGTGAACAGTTACAGTTTGTTGATTACTGACAATAAGTAGTTTATGGTAATAATAGACTGAGTATGAGCATGAACTCATATTCATACTACAGATTTATGAGTTTTCTCTTGATGTGATCTTACATTACCTGACTTACTGCTATACAGAGAAGAGATGATGATGATGATGATGATGATGCTGCATGGACCCTACTCTATTTGTTGATTGATTGATGCCCACCATGGAATTGGACCCCATTAACATGTCATACCAGAAAATTGAGCTGCTTGACCTTTTGACTATGTTGCGAGGTTTAGCTATCCGCAAAATTCTTTAATTATTTACTTCTAGTAAATTTCATTTTTTTTTATTTAAATTCAAATTGTGAACAAAAATATATTTTTAATGCTTAAAACGTGAATAAGGATTAAGTTAAATGTGTGAATTAATGGTGGGAAAATCTTTGATTTATTAGGAGTCGGTGTGGATATGACGGGTAGGTGATTGCAAGCGTATCACAGAGGATTGGAGCTGGACAGAATATGGGAACAGTTGATTATGTGTTGGGTTCATGGTGGACACAGGGAACTGAGAGCAGGTTCAGTTCAGATAATCTGACTCTTTAGATTTGGAGTGTGACATAATCTGATACTGCCAGCCAACTGTGGCAATTGGCTTTGTAATTAGCATATTCTCTCTTTACATCTCGCTAGAACAGTGCTGCATAGGCCCCCTTTTGTCCGGTCAAAATTAATAAGTAATGGTTAGATTGGAATAACATTTATTTGATTCTCCATAATTTATTGCATACCCATTTCTCAAATATTACATAAATTAGATTTTACTATTGAGGAGGAGTAGCTGGAAAATTAAATACTACAAGCTGGAGAATATTGAATGAGCATCGCAGCTGGCACTTGTATTATTTTTCTATCAGAAAATGATATGGTGCTTCGTCATCCATGGCAAAACACTCAAAATTCAAATTAGCTATCAGTTTCAAATCAGCTTGAATCAAATGCATTAATTATGGCCGAAAGAAGATGTGACCAGGGACATGACCAATGAAAATTGTCAAATAGGTAGCACTAGATGACATAAAAATTATCAAATTATAAACGGATTCGGCGGAAGAAGAGAAGAAAATCTAATCCGTCCATAACCCTGCATTATTGTGCCATATCCAAACTTAAGGTTTAAATTTTAAAAATTATAATTATTTATTTTTATCTATTCAAAATGTGCTCCATTAATCTATTACGGGTCACATTTAGTTAGGCTATTAGCCGTAACAATATTAATTTATAAGCCGTTAATCCGTTACGTATCAATAGACTAATTAAATATGACTTATAATATGATAATAGATTTATTTTGATTAGATAAATTTAAACTTTAAAAATATTAATCATTTTTAAAACAACCTTGGAAGAAGGTTACTTTTTTAAATGCCCCAACATTAAAAGTATTAAAAGTTAATGATTATTCATATGGAATGATGATGTAAGGGCATGTACAAGACTATAAGTACACAGAATAGATGTCATCCTCAAATTGGATTGCTTTAGAAATACTTAAATTAAACCAAAGTTGGACCTTGAAGCATTCGGTGGACCAACATGATTAAAACATGGGAAACAAATAATTCCCTTCTTAATCATGATTTGTACATAGTTTAAGCTACCTAACTAAAACAAGCCTAACCCAATCTAGGAAATTAAGGTGGTTAGGTAATATGTGTAATTAATGGGTGTCAAATTGTTGGGAAGTGCTTGTTTGTGATATCAATAGCACTTTGCAGACAATAAGACACAAAGAAAGTTTTGTAATTGATTGTAAATTAAAGGAGAGCCAAAAAAGTGTTCAAATTCAAGAGAAGTGACTCATAAGCTAATGGGTATTTTTAAAGATGAAATAAAATCACTGATATAGAGGAGTATTCTTGAATATAAAAGTTGATTGTGTGTTTTGTAAGTGAGGCAAATGCCTAGATTAACTCAAAATTAGTGATAGTATAATCACTCCTATAATACTTGATTTTGTAACCCACTAGCATGAGATGGAGTATATAATTAATGGGTTTAGTGGGCATGAGTTGATCACATATGCGCAATGGTCAAAATTAATGTTCTATGTAATACATGGATTTGGAGCTAACATGCTCACTCTAAAATTATTATGGCAATTAGTGTTTTGTTCTATAAATGAAGCTTCTTAGAGGGCTCTGTCCCCCTACTTATTTCATCGATTAATGGGGCCACGACAAAGCACATCTATGTATGATAATGATCTAACCCAAGTTTGTTTGCTGAGTACACTATTGAAAATAATGATTCATCTAGGCACCATTTGAGTCCTCCATCGACATCCTCTTACCTTTCTTTCTTAGGCATGCAACATGGAAAATACTAATTTAGTAGCCAATATGACGGGAGGTTTTGCCTTCAATCAAATTTCTAATCATGTTGTTTGACCTTTATAAAGTATGATGAACGTTAAAGAAAATTTCTTACCTAATCCAACTCAGATATATCCACTTTAACGATTCTTATAAATAGTAAAAGGTGTTCGAAATTAAGAAAAGAATTTAGAAAATGACTATACACTAAACAAATTTAGATATCATGATCATATCTGATATCGATAAATCTTTTTTTGTTATCAAGTTTAAAAAACCAATTGCTCAAAAGTTTAATAGAATTGTGAAACATTAAAGATTGACAAAAAAAAAAATTCCTTAATCTGTCAAGTATGATAATAAAATCTAAACTTTTTAGAAATATTATCATTTTTTTAATTTTCCTATAATTTTAGTTTTTTTTTTAATTAACCTTAATTTTTGTTTCTTAAAAAATACCCAATTAATTTTCCTTAATTAGAAGACAAATGTGGACCCATAAGTCTTCGGAAATAAGTCTTTGTGCCACTCTCAATGATGGCATGCAAGATTAGTCAATTTTTTTATTTAAACAAAAAAAAAAGGCAAGAAAACAAATAGCATTAAATGCAATAATCTTATTTGTAAAGCAGACGAAGACAGATTAAATTACATTGGTTTAAATGACGTTAAGTAGGCGTCTAGATTAAGAAATGAAATGATTTGCATGGTGATGAACGAATGAAATGAAGGAGAATATAATGATTTCTATGATTATTATTATTGCCTGTCACCATATCCATACACACACACACACTACTTGTATAATAATTCCTATCTTAAAAATTTATATATATTTTTTTTTCTGTACCGCTTTCCAACGACCAATTGGAGTATAGAAATGCGATCGCTTGATTGCATATAGTTTTCTTATTATATACGACAAGATCAGAGTTTTTTGAGTAGATTTCTCCTTATGTATTGCAGTTCCGAATTTTGGAAGTGAAGCAACTTACAGTTACCAAACTTCGGTTGTGGCTACAGTGCCCTGATGCCTACCAGTATGAATGTTATGTTCATAATATTCATTGTATATACATTCTTGATAATATATAACATAATCCTATAAACTTGTTGATGCCCGAATTATGGTCATTGGAGGTTGCCGCAGTCGAATTCGGAACAGTATCTTCCATTTTAAAATAATGTCTTTGCTCTCCTCATAATGTCCTAATACGTACAAGAAATACGATACCGTTAAAAGAAGTTGACAGTAAGCTGACGATAACCCTCTGATACTAAAGTTAGAATCCAGTTAACCAAAATAATTTTAGTACAATTGAGGATTTCGAATTGTGTTTTTAGTGGTTTTAATATCTAAAACATGTTTAACATAATACCCAGAAATTGTTTTCGGAGTTAAAAAACAAGAAAACAAAAGCAACTTTGTAGGTTAAAGATTGTTACCGAACCTCCCTGAGAAATAGAGTTATTGAAGAACAAGGACAAATAAAATTGGCAAAGAGGGTAACATCTTATGGAAACGTTTTTCTCACCTAGGTTTAAAATCTGCACAATATTCACGATGTAGAATCTTATCACGAGCCGAAGAGCCTAAAATTTCGAAGTGGAATATTATTATATTTATATACAACTCCAAAAGTTAAAAGAATTGAAGGCCCCATACCAATATTCCATATTCGAAATGTTATATGCCCTCTCGGCCTTTCACATTACCTTCACAGAAAGAAACCCGCGAAAAATGGCCTATACGGAAAGCTATTAACTACAGAAGTTGCCCCAAAAGCAGAGGCTGAGCTGCCGCTGAGATACGAGGGACAGTGAGAAAGGACCACTTTGAGCTTTTTTTTTTTAATTTTCTTTTATAATTATTATTGCTACTGGCTCCCTCTTATCTACATTTGGTACCACCAGCTTTTCAGTCTAGCCAAAGATAAGGGTCAAATCATAGATACGGGAATCCAACGGCTATAATAAAGCTGCAGAATTTACTGTGTCAGTATAATATAGGCCCTACTACGGTGCTTAATTGCTTAGTTAGTCCAAAAGTTTCAGAAATTGAATGTACTTGTTACCGTATAGGTTTATATAGTCTGATGCCAGCTACGCATCAACATGTAGCTCCAAACTACTTGGCAGAGAAGTGGCCCAGGGGCTTCACAGCAGGGGATAACCATCGATCAACAACCCCATGTCATATCTTATTGCGACAATTGAAATAATCTTCTCTAGAAGATTTTTTTCTTCAAAGTTTCGATTTTTTTTTTTCTGACAAATTTTGATTTTCGTGAAAGGCTAAAACCAATTGAGTCATATGTTCATACGTTATTTTCAGCAACAATCAGGGAAACCCAGTTCAGGTTTATCAGTGTGAAATCCTCTTATGGCTTCAAATGACTTGGTGGAGCAGAGGAAGTTGAGTTGATGAATCATGATAAGCTCAAAGTGAGAACAGAGGACTCTTGGAAGTCTTATTATCTTATGTAATCTGCATCATTCATGGGATTGGGAGTCAATCTTTTCAGCTAATGCAAAAGAATAAAGCCAAAAACAAAGCAAATAAAGATGTCAGTGAGGAATAAAAATAAGGTTTGGGAGCTTCAATTATGAGATACACCATCATTGCTATACCCATAAAGAAACTTAGACTTGGACCATATCTATCTGTTTAATAAAGTCATTAACACAAATTGGATACGTAATTCTAAATGTCTCAAATAACAAAGCGTAGAAATCAATGGGAAAGCAGTTTTTTGGTGGATATTATGCTCGTCTAGTCTTGAATATTATATTTTATGAATTCTCTTGTGTTATATTCGAACACAACATGCTTTAACAAAACAAAGCGCATTTGCATAAAACAAGAAGATAAAAGTGAACAAATGTCCAAACCCAAAGGCCTTCTTTTTCATGCATGAAGTTTCTTAATGGACGGAATATCTCTTACTTGTTTTTGAATTCTCTTAAACTTTCTTTTGTTTGGGCCTTGGGAGAAAGCAATTTAGTTCTCAAACTTTCAAGTGGGATGTGGAAGGATAAGACAGCGTATAGAACGGCGTTATTATTGATTAACCCTCTTTATGGATAGAGTGTTAGCCCAAAGAAAATTAAGGGCTATTGTCTGGAGAGCCCAATTCTGTGATTGTATATAGCACTAGTGATTCATGAAAATGGGATAAATTTTTTATTTTTTACTCTTTTTTTTTTTTTAACTTAAAAAAAAATATTGAATTAGAACTAAACGTAGCAAACTACAATCTGATCTGAATTTCTATCTATGGAGGAGGGAACTATTTAAATATTTGAATTCCTGTTTCCTTATCACCAGCCATCCCCTATTGCCGGAACAGATTACAGAGCTTAAAAACCAAAGAAGCCTAGTTCACTGGCTCGCTCTTTCTCAAATGTCTCGAAGTACTGATATATGATTGTAACAGCAAGCAATATCCCAGTTCCAGAGCCAATTGCTCCCATGAAGTCTGCAAGTACTGTTAATGCACCGATGCACATTCCTCCAAAGGCAGCTGCAGTAGGTATGTAGCGGTTCAGTTCCTTCTGTAGATTTGAGTCTCGATGTCCAGGCATCACCATATGTTGATCCTACACAACCAGAAGAGAAAATTTCAATCAGAGTTAGAAACACCTTAATCGATGACTGTTAGATTGTCAGTCTTATGTATAGCTAACCAAAAAACAGAGGTAGAAATGCAGATAGAATGTCAATAAATATGCACCACAAAGTTGTCAAGGAATTAAATCAATAATAAGTGGTTATTACAATAGAGCAAGTCATCAATCAATCTTATTCTGCAGAATTAAGGGGCTTATCATGTCTTTAAGTTTTCACATATTAGCATGTCTACTTGATACAACCAAGAGTTCCATTTTAAATACCTTGAGCTGCTTAGCCACATCTCGTGCAGAAGACCCAGAAACTTCAATCCAAGTTTTTGAGAACAGTGCACAGGCTGTTAGCATAAAAACGAGATAGAATAGAGCATGGAAAGGATTTGCTGCCATATCTGCCAAACTGCAATGTACAGGAAAACTAGGTGTTAGAACGTGTATAGTGTGGTAAGAGTATAGCATATATTAATTACCCTGATAACACATTTGTCCACTTGAGCAAAATTAATAATCAAAAAGGAAAATGAAATGGAATTCATGGAATAAAACCAAGTTGTCTCACCTTGCTGGTGCAGTGACATAGTAAGCAAGACCACCAACAGGAACAGACTGGCCTGAATATTCAGACTCCTTCCACTTCCCCAATAGATTTACTAAGAAGTTACCACTGTACTTCCTATAAAGCAACTGTACAAAAATAAATTATGTTATGCATATTGCAACTCACAGACAAAATGAACCATTAAGTTACACTTCTTTAAAGAACTTATGTACCTGGGAGATGAAATAAAGATTCGTGACAAGTGCAGATTGGAGAATGATAGGCATGTTGGAAGTGTAAAATAGCTTAATAGGGTATGAGCCCTGTTGTCCACGGGAGTTCTTTGATCTCACAGGCAATACCACACGGAAACCTTGGAAGTATATAACAATGAGGAAGATAAAGACTGTAGCAAGTAGATTGGTAACATTTGGAAGGTTTTGCCTATAGAAAGCCTCTCGCAGAGCACCAACTTTGTCAGTCTTAATTATCAACAAATGGAACAACGCAATAACAGCACCCTCAAATTGAGCTCCTCGGCCGCTGTTGATAGTCGTAGGGCTAAAAGCTTTCCAAATAATGTTTTCACTGCATTATAAGAAAAAAAAGTTTAAGGATTCCGAAATCACACACAATATCATAATAGACATTCAAACAGAGGAAATTTACAGCCTACCAAATGTTGGTCGCTATGAAAAGGGAAATCCCAGAGCCTAGACCATATCCCTTCTGGAGAAGTTCATCCAAGCATATAACAATTATTCCAGCAAAGCAAAGTTGAACGATTATGAGAATAGCATTTCCAACACCAAGTTGACCAACACTTCCGTACATCCCTGACAGTACATATGCAACAGCTTCACCAACAGCAATCAGGATGCCCAACAACTTCTGTGCCCCATTTCTGAAAACAAATGGCAAAGAAATAAACAAGACATATTAGCACATGACCAAGTATATCGTCGCAATATACTATAATGAAACTGTAAAAGCTCTTCATGAAATTCCACGATTTCTAAACAGAATAATAACAAAGTTTATCCCACTTACAAGAGAGCACGATCCTCACGAACGCTATTGTCCACTTCAATGATCTTGGACCCAGCCAAAAGTTGCATCACAAGTCCGGATGTCACTATGGGTGTAATCCCCAGTTCCATCACAGTCCCCCGACTGGATGCGAGAATAACACGCATCCAATAAAAGGGATCAGCACCAGTTGTGGAATGTATGCCATAAAGTGGGAGTTGACTGCACACCAGAAATATGAACAGCGAAATGACAGTGTATATGACTTTCTCCCTGAAGGGAATTTTCCTGTCAGGACTCTGAACCTCTGGCAGAAATGAAAGGAACGGTCTCACCAGATGCAGAACTCGAAATCCTCCACCCATATTAACAAATCAAACCAACCTGCATGAATTCATCCACCCGCTTTTAAATATTTTACGGCCCATCAATTCATGCAAACACCACCATCTAAGTCAACGAAATATCAGTTGAGTGACAGATACATACAAAAACGGATTATCGGGAAACTATACCGTTTTGATTTGTAACCGGCCCGGAACCGGACCACTATCACAGAGCTTTCCTTATTTTGGAATTTGAATAAAATCGATAAATAATACAAATTAATTACATAGTAATAATTAGTCCCTTACATGCACTTAGATTGAGTTACGCTGAGGCCTATAAAAATCATACTAAACTAATTTATTTATTTATTTATATAAAAGAAAAAAAAGAAAAACAACAAAGTTTTTAAGTAATTAACAAAAACAAAAAAATACAACGAAATCTAAATAAAGAAAAAGAGAGACGGTGAGACCTACAGGGAAGATGATGACGACGTCGATCTGAGAAGTTCGGGGACGAGTAAGCAAAGGCCCCGAACGAGTGGGTGGATTTTGTTTGGTTGAAGATGTAGAGTTTGACGATTGTTAAACACCCTTGTTATGGGTCAAAGTAGACGACTTCAACACGGTGTAAATATCTACTCAAATTCCAATGATATTTTTGTTTGTTGGCGTGGATGCCCTGAGGAATTGTAGCCACGAACGATACCTATCCAATCATCTATTGACGTGTGTGAAATAATAAAGTTTCGGCTGCTCTGATTAGTTTGCTCACGTTGTTAAAAAGGTTACTAATATTAAGACTTCCATTAAGTCCCAACGTTGATTTTCAATGTCAAAATATTTGGATGCTTTGATTATAACTAATGCAATCTCTACTGTTATAGAAGTATATCTGATGATTATATTTGAAGCTTATTTCAGAGTTATAAGTATATATTATGAGGATTCTTCTAGTAAACATTACTTATTTAGCTTCAAAATTTTGGGATCTTTGTAGAGCTTCTAGATTTTATTGAATATAAAGTTTTCAAGGGAACAAATAAGGATATAGACTGGATTGAATTGGATTGCTCATGGAAACTTTAATCTTTGTCATTCTAAAATAACATTGATCCAAAAAAATGTGAGGAAACAAACAACTACTAAATAAAATATCTTTTTTTTTTTTTTTTTTTTTTTTTTGCAAATGTTATTCAGATTTTGCTATTTTTCTAACTGTTTATTGATAATTCCTTATCCATCTATTAGGGTTTCGAATAAATAAATAGAATTTACAATGGCTAATCGAGCAATTAATTATATTATTTGCGCTAGAAAAATCGTCAGCTTTTCTGAAAAATCATATCGGCAACACAAATAGAAATGAGGATTCATATCCAAGTATCCAACAAATTTAACAGCTGTCATCAGGGAAGAACGAACTACTATATTGCATACATTTGCAATCTGATTAATTGTCTATGCACTAGAACTCCAACTATGATGTTAGCCAAATCAGGAATTGCCTTTCCAATAGCGTCTTTACAAGTTAGAAGTAATGAGAAGGCTGAAGAAACTTTTAAAAACTATAACCTCCTATAAACATGGGTATTTGATCTAATCAAAAAGTAGAAACTATATATCATGATTGATGATTGATGTATGCTCTTCCCTTGCACAAGTACCAGCTAGCAGTGACTTTAGATCGATTGAGTGAACATTTAAAACAGTAATTCGGCTCAACAAATTAAAAATCCAGGACATCCCCGCTCGCTCAAGCTGGCAGCTGAAGTTTTGCATTGTTTTTCCAGCTGCCAAAATAACCAAAGAAGAAAAAAAAAATCACATTATAAACATTCAAAGAAAAACAGAGGAAGATAATAATCAAGTAGAGCCAAATATTCTTACCTTATGAAATAGTAATAGAAAAAATCTGCATAGAGAGCTGTCTGTACAATACCGGAGACGCAAGCTGAGAAAACAACAACAGAAGATGGAAGTTAGAATGCATACACATGCAGCAATAACCAAAATATATATCTTTTGATTCATGAGAAAGCTTACCAATCCATCGAGTAAAACGTGGCTCTGTGATATAGCGATAGATCCAGTTAAGAATGTAGAAGCCACGATATGCTCTGCATGTTAACACATGATTTGTAAGTTCAYCGTAAGTTAAATTTGCATACATACACATAAGTATTAATTTGATTATATTGCTTCATATAAGTTCACATTTAACAGTAAGCATGCATTACATCTTTAAAAAAATAAAAAAAATAAAAAAATAAAACATGACATGATAACATTGTTCTTTCCCATGAGAAACAACATATTCATTTTTTTCTCTAATGTCTATCTTAATTAAGAAGAGTAACCTGAATTTCCATTAGACATTAAACAGGGTCATTACATATGGAGAAAAAAAAGTGTAAATGTGTATGTATAGAAATTTTCTATATGTATTTATAGCATAATAGAACATACCCAAGAAAGAACACATATTGTCCAGTTAAGTTGTCAACATTTCCACTTCTCTGTAGTAAAACTAACTGGGGAAGAATAGCAACTGCCTCCAAGTATATAGAGAATGCCCAGAATATCTGCAAGAGAGCGGCATCAAAATTTCTGACAAACAGATAACATCGTTGAGATTTAAGGATGTACAAGAAAACAGGAACAAAAGATGCTGCAACTTGGAAACAAAGAAATAATGGAAAACAATAAACAACATTTTATTAAATGACTAGCAAATATGTTGAAGAAGATGTAAAGAAGATATTTCACTATATTGGGAATTGGAGTAGCAATTGATTGTTATTGTGTTTGAAGAAAAACAAAGGAAATGACATCTGCTACTAGCCGCCAGGGAGAGCAGAACGTTTTTTAGAACAACAAAGACAAAATGACACCCTTGTGTATGATATGATACAAAACATGAAAGATTTCAAAAGACATTGATATTCATCACTACCGATATATATCACCTCTTGCCTTATACTTGATGACAAATTTAAAGCAAGAGTAAGAATTTTAATTTGTTTATAAGTAAGCCTTTCACATTGCTTTAAACTCTCATAAAGACTCCATAAAAGCTTACTTCTTCACCTTAGTGCAGAGGTCTAAAAAGCTACATGGCTTCAGCTAACCAAGTATTATTATAGCATGAAACAATAACTTACACTTCAAGTAAAAAGCACCATTTAACCATAGCCAATGGAAAAACTGTAAAACAAATCTACATTATGAATGAGAATATTTCAAACCAAACTTTGATAAACTGGTCCAGCATTTCATTTTCTTTCAGGACACAGTGACCCGTAGAACCAAAAATGATTATGATGCTCCTTTCATTTCACACACAATCAGTCTCACTGTTTATGAAACAAGCTGAAGTAGCTGAGTGAATTTAACAATCTCACCTCTTCAAATGAAAACTTCTCATTTAAAATCAGTGCCAACACAAAGCAAGCAGCAACTAGAAAATAGTGGCGAAATGTGTCAAGTTCTTTGTCATAGGTACGCCGCACAACTCGGTGCATCCTCATGCACCAAACAATAGCTAAAGAACTCCCGATGAATACCAGCTTCATCACGAAGTTGTACACGGAGATGAATTCCGTGAAGAGATCTAAATACCGCGTCAAAAATACCAGAGCGTAGAGTTCTTGAGTCTTAAGTGAAATACCTAAATCACCAAAAATAAATTTAAATAAAGATTTACCACAAACACAGCTCCTTTAACACGCCAAATCAATTGTTAAGTTTTCAATGTAATGAGAACAGATTTGACCGTACAGAAGTTCTTAAAAATTAAACTGACTAATGCAAAAATATTAAGTTATTGAGTTACCGATTTTGCTAGCATGAAGCAAATCAAGCAGAAGACGTGATTCCAAATCTCATTTTCTATTATTCTGCTTATTCTCAGAACAACCAAACGGAACCAAACCCTAATTTTCCATTTAACTTTAGCCAAAAGCAATAAACAACATGAAACTGAATTATCAAAACAATTGTATTCTAAAAATAAAAAATAAGAAACACAGATTCTCTTAGTATCCTCCATTTTCTACTACTTCCCAGCGTTTTCTAGAGAACCAAACGGAAAATGAAGCCGAAAAATGAAAACGATAGACGTTAAATTACCTGAGCAAGATTTGGTAGCGTAAATTTTGAGAAGAAGAACCAAAATACTCATCAAGTGAGTCATGTCTCCGGCCAATCTGAAGATATTCATGGTTGCTCAGTAAAGCTCGCTCGCACTTCTTCTTTCCTTTTTGAGCTTTTTTGAAAACTAAAATGGAGATCGACTTTTTTGATCCCTAAATTCAAAGACAGAGGGAAGAAGAAACTAGAAAAGAAAATGCTTGGAAATTAATGCAACTAATTTTTTTCTTTTTAATTTGTTCTATGAATAATGTGACAGGGCGAGCTGACGTGGCCGATGGCAACAGCTTCTGCTTTCACACAGGATTGGAGTGGAGCTCCGGATTATGAAGCTTGAAGGATGGGCAGGCAACTCGGCGAGGCTTGGAGATAACCCGGAACCGTGTCGTTTTAAGGAGGTGTAACGTTTCACGTTTTCGAATTTCAACGCCTTCGGCCGATATCTCATCACCTACTCGTCAATCCTTCCCTTCCTCTTTTCAAGTAAACATTACATCTTCCTATCACCGACAAAACATAAAAATTTGATAAAATTAATAATTAAACATATTATATTAATAATTAATTAGATTTATATTAATTTTTAGTTTTTATTAATAAATAAAAAGTTGATAATTATCAAACAATTTAGTATCTGTAAAATGTAACGGATGATATAGTTTCGATAATTAACCGTGAAGCAATTAATTTCATTTATGAGATTATCAAAAGAAATTTGGTCACAAGCTTAGGTAGAATGGGTTAATCAGCACTTTATCATTAGTTGTCAAGTCGATTTTGGGTTTGACTGAAGCAATTCAAAGCCAATTTTATTTTTTATTTAAAATAGAAAAACTATATTGCGTTTGGTATAAAGCCATTCCAAATTTATGCATTAAAAGGGGGAAATCGTCAAAATGTGTCATTTAAAGATAATTATCTAACTCTATGCTAAGATATAAAAATAAAAACAATAATGCAAAATCAACCATTAAAAAGTAAATGAAAAGGAAAAGGGTGACGTGGCGAGAAACAGAGAAAAGGAAAAGTGGGGTCCCACAATAAAAGGCAAACAACAAACGGGAAGTTTGAGAAGAAGACTAGTGGAGATTTGGGGAGTAACAGACTTCAATAGCTGTCGCTTAAAGGTCCAAATACGCATGATTTTATACCTTCAAGCCACTTCCATTATTATTACATCCATTTCTTCTCTAAACTTCTCTTTTTTTTTTTTTTACTTATCAAAATAAATAAATTTATTAGTCAACTCACAACAGTTCTTCACTCCTTTGGTCTGGATTTTCTCTCCCGATTCCCTCGCACTTCCAGCATTTTTCTTTCATGGGTTGTACGGGATCTACGCGCGCAAAAGCAGATGGTATACAAAAACTTCATTTTCTACATTTTAAAAAAAATTAAATGCATAATTCGAGATTGGTTTTGGTCAACTGAATTTTCTCATAATTTTTTTTATGGTTGTGATCATGATTCATGAAATCGTGCATTATTTTACTTGCTAAAAGTTTGATGTTTCCGGATTAATGTTTGGATTCTTGATACGTGTAAGGAACTGATCATGCTTGCAGAGAATACAAAGAAAATCAGGAAGCCGAAGCCTTGGAAGCATTCTGAAGCAATTACAAGGACGCAGCTCATGCAGATGCGTGATGAATTTTGGGATACTGCTCCTCACTATGGTGGAAGGAAAGGTAATGGTCTCCGTCACTGTGATTTACTTTCAATAACTCTTGTTAAGGAATGTTTTGGCATGTGCGCTGCAACTTTGTTGTGGCTTCTAAAATGTTTCTATCCGTTTTGTGAGATAATTTTTACCTGCGTTAAAGATTAAAATCATTAGGATTTTTTGCAACAATTACGTTGATATGTCTGAGAGCGTGTTTACTTTGCCTCTTACTCCTTACATTGTTGTTGAGATTTGTTAAAGGTTGAATTCCTGAATCAACAATGGGTATTTAGTTCAAAATTTTGATTTCTCTGTCTGGAAAAGTCTTTCTTTATGTTTCGTTTGCTTTCTATCGTTCTGATTGACATGTGGACAGAATGTAGGCAAGCACATTCTGCATACTCAAGTGTGCAATCAGTAACCGAATGTAATGCTTGAGTATAGATTGTGGAGTAAAGGGTTTTTATCTGTGGTTGGTCCTGTTATTTGTACATAACAAACTCTGTAATTTTGGAAAGGGAATATTATGATAGGTGCTGGAGGGCGGTAAATAGGGAATAGCAATTCTGCATACGAGGAAGTAAACAAGTAGAAGTCTTAAGGAAGCTTTCTCGCATTACTGCTACGACTACCACTTTGACACTGAAAGGAAAGAATTTCTCTATGTTAGAACTTCAAGAGATATCAAAGAAATGACTACTAGGGGCACCATGAAACCCAATTTTTTTTACTTATAATATGAATTGTGGGCTCCTGCTGTTCTAGTTTGAAGTCATAAAATTAGAATCTTGATCCAATCTCTTGATTCTTGTGTGAAACTTGTTATAATATTCTTGGCCTTTTCACTAGGATTAAGGTTTCTGCACTCATTTGCAAATTACTACTCTGGTAATTTTAGTTACATGGAATAAGGTATCACTCATCTTGATAGGAAGTAAAGGACCATCGTATACTGATCAAATTTGATGCTAAGTTTGTAGATATTTATTTTTCAAAGCAATGCTTAGTGGATTTCATTGGTTTACACTTAGTATGTTCTTCTATAATGTGTTGGCTAAGTGTCTGCCTGCCTTTTGTACAATTTGTGATTATGATTTATGATTATCCTGCACATTCGTAGTTTGATAGGAATCACTTTTTTGGTTCAAAGTTTTGAACTCAAACATTTTTTTGCCAGAGAAGAATACATTTAAAATCTAATTGATTATTGATTGTTTGCCTACATTGATCCGCTTATTTGGGGTGATTGTATCTTATTAAGTTGACTGCTGCATGGTAAACTGAAAGATTTTGTTGATTTATCTCTTGTTAACATGAGAGTTACATTTCCTTGTGGGTTCAAATGCACGCCTCATATCATAAAGCACCTGCATTAGCCGCTGATAATGCTTCACTGTGTTGTACATTTATTAGGACTCAAATTTAGATACTAAACTCATCACTGTTTAGCAACTTGTTAAACCTACAATGAGCGCTGGAGAGCCTTGTGGACATTTCCCTTTTAAATTTGAGGTGAGCAACTGGGAGTTTACAAACATGGTTTGACAAATTTAATTTGCTGAGTATAAACAGATAATAAACTCTGGTTAATTGAATTTGAAAAGAAGTAATTTTGAAACGATGTGGCGGAGTACACCACTAACTCGGTGTTGTGGATGTTGTCAGAGTACAAATGCACATGCGCACAGTGCCAATAAGTCTTAATAGTTTCTGAGTTTGACTCGAGAACTTGTGCTCATTAGTAAGAGTCGCCTCTTTTGTGATGGAAATAGTGCGGGAGTCTAACTTATATGTAGAAACAGTTATTGTGCAATTGACATAGGTGAGAAATGCATTTGTTTTGCAAATAACTCCGTGATATTTTAGGGAGAAAGACTGCATCTGAAGAATAAAAATTTCTTTCTTATCAGAGATATGGGATGCACTTCGAGCTGCCGCCGAAGGTGAAATAACCCTTGCGCAAGCAATTGTTGATAGTGCCGGTGTGATTGTTCAGAATGATGATTTGACAGTCTGCTACGACGAGAGAGGTGACTAATCATTCCATCCTTAATTGCACAAATTTTCTTTCCAATTTGATTCATCATTGACAGAATTTCTATTGCAGGGGCAAAGTATGAACTACCAAAGTATGTCTTGAGTGAGCCAACCAACTTGATTCGAGAAAATTGACCCCTATAGAGTAAGAATACAGCACTCCGTTTAGACTGTAAATCTTGTAAATCAATTTCGTCATTCTTTAAGTTCTGAAATGTAATCCGGGTCAAAGATCATATACTACATCAAAAGCTTATGCAAAAGAGGTTAAATTGTGGCTAACGAAAAGTAATAGGCATCTACTCGAATGTGTTGTGGGGCTTTTTAAAAGTATTCGACTTAGCTTTTCTCGGGGTCAAGGGCAGAGCAATTTTTTGTCAATGAAAATCTCTCTTATTTTGAAATTCCCTTACAATCAAAAGAGAACTTTAAGGTCACTGCAACTCAATACACCTTTGCCTGGAAGTCCACAGGTCAGCTTAACCAAGTATATATCATCACCCTTGCTCTGTCATTGCTATTGCCAAGCAAATTATCTCAATGTCGGTATAAACTCATAGTCAAGAATATAGTAGCTAAATAAGGAGTAATATCACCTGATCTATTTAAGTTGAATATATGAAAGGTGAATCTTTTATGATCATCAGAGGATGTGGTGTCATTGCCTTTACGTTTTACCTTGTGTGAGCATCTCTACTGTAACAATGTGGTCCTGACGCCTTGCAATGCCCAATTACCCCTGCATCAATCTCTATTATTTCCAATTTCCCTTCCTTTCGGTTGGCGTGGTGGTCACACTTATCAGTCCACTTTTAGTTTAAAGATAATTGGTCGGCTGTTTTGCGGGCATGACTGATGACTCCAAAACTCCAATTACCAAGATGGGTATTTGTATCTAGTTGGGGCCTGGAGACCCATGTTCGGTGAACGTGAACCTCAACCTCGAGGCCTGAACAAACTCCTGGGCCAATGCCATTTATGGTCTTTTTATGTGACTCCCACCCCCAGGAACAGTTCTCTGGTTCCCAATCCAAGAGGTTGCAAGCTTGCATATTTTGCAGCTTTTAGCACTTTTTTCCTTTTTAGCCATTCATGTTGATGTTTAAGGTGATACCCCACATTACATGCATTTCTGCTGTTGCTGGATCGTGTGTGGACCAACCTATTTAAACCTTAACTGGGCCTAATTTGCACATTAAATGAAGCCCAGTAAAACTTTTCGTCTTTCTGTGTAGATTTTTGGGTACCTCAAAGTTGTGATATGGACAGATAGAAGACAAGTGGGGTCTGATTTCCCAGTGGCCTGACGACCAAACGGCAATTATCTTAGCTTTGTGTTCGGCTTTCTGGTTGATGGGCCANGTATTTCTTCCCTTGTACAGTGTACTTCAATTCAAACTGAAAGTAACGGGGTTTTGTCCACCAAATCTCAGCAAGCCGAACTAGGGTCGGATTATAGTTGTCTTATCACTCATAATTCTTCCTTGTGAAATGGGGGAATTTACTCTGACCCCCTAATTAGATTTCAATAAAACACTTAACCCCACACTTTTACTAAACTAACACTTATCCTCCAGAGAATTAACACAGTTTTCTCAAAACTAATACTTACCCCCCAAATATTTGGGGGGTAAGTGTTAGTTTTTTAAGGATATTTGGGGGGGTAAGTGTTAATTTAATAAAAGTATGGGGCTAAGTGTTTTCTTCAAATTTAATTGGGGGGTTATTGTAATTTCACCTTGTGAAATGTGAACAACAAAGATTAAACTGTCATGTTGGTAGGTTTTCGTTGGATTGGCTTTTGGTGCTATCATTATTATCTTGAAACAATCCTAGAAAAGACCAAAATTNAAATCAAGTATTAAATAAAATGATTTAAGTTAAAAAAGTTAGATTTTATGATTTAATCATGGCTTTAACAAATACTTTTTTTTTTTTTTTTTTTGTTAGTCTCTCATGTTTGATAATTTACGCATCTAAAAAGATATTAAAAAATATTTTATTGATTATCAAGTATTAGAGATCAATAATAAAAGAAAAATGTTTAATTAAATATGTAATTTTAATAATTTTTTAAAATAGTCTTATATTTTTAGGGACCTTTTTTCGGCTTCAGTGTAATGTAGTCCATAATTGTCATTGGAAATGCACGCAACCATTAGGGCTGCACTAAACTCTGCCGCCTTGCCACAGCTTGTAGTAGCTAGCCGTAGCCTCCATGTGGACATTGTAGAGAAGCAATGGAGTGCGGAAACGCCGCAAAGTTGCACATCAGCACGTGGTTAAGTGGCTAGCTAAGCTAATCACTGAAAACAACTATTAACAACTGCTTTTATCAAGATTAGTGATTACATTAAAGTAAATAAAGATACAGAGATTCGAACACATAACCAAACTATTGTCTCTCGGAAACTAGACATAAAGGACCTTTTCCAATGAATAAAAATTATGTTCTCCACACTACCTATGAAATGAAAGGTCAAACAACAAGGTCAGCTACATTGGATTCTTGTTTGCATATTAATTTCATAAGAGAGGTAGGATTAGGGAGGGCCGGCCAGTCAAAGATCTGCCCACTAATATCTATGTATATGTTAATGTGTCCAATGTAAAAGGCAATTACGCACTTGTTATATTGACGTTAATGTTATTTGGCCTCTCAAATCTAAGGGCATTGCTTTTTATTTTCAAATAGGGGTACCCTAATCATTTGTGTTGGAAGAAGTTTTCAATTCAGCTTTTGAGTAAGTTGATAAATTTTTTTAAGCACTTCCACTAGGGTGTTGATCAACTTATTCAGAGTTGCTTTTTAACTTGATATAGCGGCTCCGCAATGATGTGCATTTGCTTGTGGTTTGGCTTCACGGGGTGACTGGTAAGGTAGTTGAAGTAATGGATCACAAACTGGTCTATTTATTTTCTATGGATGGCTTGCAATTGGCTGCCAAAAAAGCCGCAAAAGCACATGAACTTCATGCTAATATATTGAATCACATGCCTGTCAGCTGCTTATATAGTTCTCAACTCAGCATCTCAACTTACTTTTTGTTGTACATTAATGGCTTCGTGTCTTCGATTATGCCAAAGCCAAAAGGGCCAACATAGTCAACAACGAGTATAAAGAAGATAAAAGAAAAAAAGAAGAAAAGAAGTGACAAGTCCATGGATGAGCCACATACTTTTTTTTTTTTTTTCATTTTTCTTCTTGAACCACNATAAAAGAAAAAAAGAAGAAAAGAAGTGACAAGTCCATGGATGAGCCACATACTTTTTTTTTTTTTTTTCATTTTTCTTCTTGAACCACAGATTTGAAATTAGCCTTCCTGTCCAACTAGTCTTTTTGATTTCTTTTCAGAGCTGGATGTCAGAGTTCTTCTACTGTTCCATAATAATGTACATTAGCAAGAAAACAAGTATCCATTAATGATAGGGAAGCAAAGAAATTTAAAGAATCACCTACCATGTGACAAAGATATAACATATCACTATTTTTATGCTACAAAGTCTACATTTTATTAGGGAAAACCTGTATTAGAGAAAGGGACATTCGCATTAAAATTGGTGAATTAATGCTACTTACAGAAAGGAAAAAGAAAGGCCACTCCATCAAAGGCCTCGAACCTAAAACCTTAAGAGAGTGATATCTATACAAGATGGAACCTAGCTTGAGATAATATCGATAATGGTTCTAAACCCCAAGTGGTGTGTTTAGTGTCGCTGCATAATGCATATGGAGTTGAACTAAAACAGACAGAAGAAGTCAATTATGTGCCACTTTTAACCTAACGTTGCAGGACTCATCAATTCTTACATTGATATCATGACAACAGAACTCCCTTAGTTGTGGTGTCAATAGACATGCACAAAAGCTTAACAATATGTTTATCTAGATTAATAGTGCACATTACATTCTTCCTGGCGGTGAGCTAGGAACCAAAGTTTGTGTGGCCCATTCTGGGCTCTTTTATTTGTAGTGAGAATCCAAGAAGATTCACATGGATTGGCATTTTAGTAAGATCATGTATACATAAAAAGATACGTAGCACTCGATGGATTGTACAAAACATGTGAGCCAGACAAAAGAATAATATAGGATGTCTAAATTGGTACAGAAAATTATCTGGAAATAATCTTCTCATGTTTTACAGAAGAATTTACATGTATTTTACATCATTAACAGCAAAATTGAGAGAAGTTTTTGGTCTCAAAGTTAACTTTATTATTACTGTTATTATTGGAGCAAGAGGGGTCTCTTCTGTGATTGCTTTTGGATATGGTTCTGTAGGTTGGCAGAGCACCAACATGGCATGGAATGTCTTTTTGTGCATGCTTGATGCTTCCCTATTGCCTCTTCTGCCCCACATGGCATGAGGCTACTAAGCCAGGCAAGAAATGGGATGTTGCTTATAATATTGGGTCAGGGGTAAATACATAGACACCCCCAAGGTTTAGTCTAAGTAACAAATTCACCCATGTTATTTATAAAGTAACAAAAGACCCCCATTTTGATATTTTAAATAACGTTAAGACCCCTATTTTAATGGGTTAAGACCCCTATGTTTTCTAATTCTGGGGGTGTCTATGTTACTTTATTAATAACAACGATGAGATTGTTACTTAGATCAAACCTCGGGGGTGTCTATGTATTTACCCCTAGGTCAAGGTTCTTTGCACCCCTTTGCCTACAAACATGATAAGACACAAATTTGACAAATTTCAGAAATAAGGCTCGAGCCTCAAGCTGTGGAAATGAGTCCTATTGGGACATGCTTGAATCAGAATGATGTCTGTGTGAAGAGAACAATTGTACAGCTCTATGTGAAGTGATCAGAGAAGCATCCCTACCACAACTTTGAGTTGATTTGACAATTTAGAAAATTGGGTTTTCATTTCACATTTAATATGCATCGGTCAACATAAAGTCTAATATGGAACAGCTCAACTACATATAAACAATATCCAAATACAAATCTTTATAAAAATTTCTCACTTTTATCTTCATCTTGTTTTTTAATTAATTTTTTCGGGGAATGAGATTGTTTCTGAGTAGTGACAAATGCAACGGTCAGATTATATCAGAAAGGCTGTAGCTACATGAAGAGATGAAAGAGTAGGTTATGATAGACACAGAAGTATCAGATTATGGCTGATGGCAATTAACATAGTAGCACCAGAGAGAATCAGAAACATAATCACTTGAACGGTTCCACGTGACTGTGACACTGATAGTTTATATTCAATCCCACTCGAAGTGTCAATAGTAGAGCAATCGGTGAATAATAATTTATATTATAAAATAAAATTTTCAAGTATTTTGATGTTTGTGGTTGGTTTGCTTCAATATGAGATATACTAAAATTTACAGCTAGTTTGCATTATTAGCGATGATATATATATATATATATATATTTCCATTTTACTGTAACTGGTGGGTCACGAATCAGTAACCATGAATAAGACCTAACTCAGCAACTGAGTAGGCCGCAGTATCTCACTCCAGAATATTACCAACCCTGAAAAATACAACTTTTTCTCCCTTCAATCTCTCTTTGTGGCATTTCTGAGCACAACTTTAGCACATAATTCAAAATTTATTCCAAAAGTAAACAAAACCTTTGACACGTAAAAATGGTCATTATGAGTGAAAGCATAAGAAACCTATTGCATTTAACAAACATAAACTATTAGCCCACAGTTTGCAGCTTTCTTGTGTTAACTTGCAAGAAGCAATAGCCTGTTCAGACAGATTTCATATGTCCATCGACACAAGCAATTGTTTAATCATCAAGAATTATGCATATATCTCACGATTAGACCTTCATTTCAAACTAATTTGAATGCTGAACAGACTAATTAAGAAATTCTAAGGTAAAAAAGAAAAAGACTAATTCAAATACGAGGTGAAATTTTTGTGTAAAACAAATTTATAAGCATCCACCAGCATTTTGAATAGTTGCAGTGGTGAAAGTCCAACCAAAACTGTACTCTAAAAGTGCAAAAATTCAACAGAGTGCACTTTTTGGTCCCCGTTCAAAAATTAAAGAAATAAGAAAATAGTGTCCAAGAAGTGAATTCTCTCTCTTATTCAGAAGGAAAGGAGAAAAATATAAATACAAAATATACAAAAATTGCATGCTCAAACAAACGGACACATGTGTCCTGTTCTCTTTGAGTCCTGTCTGAGAGTGTAACAGATCTCACCCATTACACCTCCTTCTCTGAAGATTCTCTCTCGGTCTCACTGAGGCTTAAACCATAAGCTGATAAACGTACTCTCCAAAGAACTTACTTGCTTTCCTTGCTGTGTTGTCGCTGTTTCTAAGTGGGTTTGTTTCTGTTATGGACTATTGTTTTCTTTTGAAAGAAGCCCCATGTGGTCAAGTGCATGTGAAGTTGGTTGAGAAAGAGAGAGAGATCTAATTGGTTTAATGGTCGAAACGGTCACTTTTTTTTGTTTGTTGGGATTTTTGCAGGTGACTTTACTTGAGTGAACTCATAACTCATTCTTTGCTTTCTGCTTTTCTTTTTGCTTCTCTTCTTAGCTTCTTCTGTTTTTGCCCCCATTTTGATGTGATGTTACAAGTTGGTTTTTCAAGACTCCTCATTTAGGTGAAAAGTTATGATCTTTCGCGGTTTTTTTGATCGTAGTTGGTTGGTTTTACATCGCTTGCATGTTGAAGTTGAGAAGTGTGGCCATTCTTGCTCCTTGTGGGGTAAGATTGCTGTATCGGCCTTAAAGCTTGAATTTTTGGATTTGATTGCATGGGATTCAGGTACTTATGCTTATGCGTTCCTCTTTAGATGTTTACTCTGATGGGTTTTCGCATTTTGAGTGGCAAATGATTGTTGTTTTGGAGAATTTTTATTGTTCTTAAAGGAACTTTGGAAAGTTTGTAGAGTTATTATTGGTAATGGGGTTGTTATAGCTTTTTTTTTGGGATGGAGGATCTTTAGTTGCGTGAATTGTGGCAATATTGTTGGTTTCTTCATTTCAATCGGTGGAGTATCATTACCGGTTGTGAGGAATATTTATTTCCTCTTTTGATAATGCTATAATTGTGAAGATTTGGGGGGGTTGGAGTCAAAAGAAAATGCAATATAGTTTGATTTGTTTATGTAATTTACAAGAGAATCAGTATTTGGACGCACTAATGCGCTGATCATGACCAGAGCTATTCGTGATAGGATTCTCAAGGATGCGAATGGTGATATTAGTGATCATCTACGCAATCACATACATTTAACCAATTGCATTCACTTGAAAAATCATATGCATAAGCACAGCCCCATTTTGGCTGATAGGTCCCTTATGAGGGACCTTATAGTCCTTCAGAGGTCACGGTCTCTTAGGGACCCCTCTGCCAGTCCTCCATCATGGCATTCACCTTCTGTTGTTGATCTGCTTCCCAAGAAAGGTGACAAGGATGTCATGATTCGGGAGGGGAGACGGTCTGTTGGCATTGAGCGTCGGAGGGATGGTAGTAGGCTGTCAGGAAGCTCACCTCCATTACCAAATTTTGTTACTTCACAAGTTGCTCCTGTTGAGGCTGGTGGACTTAGTGATAGGGTAGCAGCAGCAATCAGTGAACGTAGTAGCAAGAGTGGAAATCGGGATGGTAGAAGAGTTAGGAGAGAAGAATCAAGTCGGAAGAGTAGGAACAGTTTTTTTGGTGGCAATGAGGAGGCTCCAGAAGATCGAGATGGTAACGATTTGGTTCATGATGTTGTTTCTGGTAACTCTGAGTTTAAAGATAGAAAGAGTAGAGAAAAAGGGAAGCAATCACAAGATGTTCAAATTAAGACCCTCTCTGAGCAATTGCATGATATTGCGATGGACAGTGATGATTTAGCATCGTCTAATGTTCAATTTCGTGGTAGACATTCTCAACTGGAGAAAACTGGAGAGGAACCAGAAGTCAGCATCCGTGGTCCCTCTAATGGATTGAATAGGGTAAAGAGGCGAAAGTTTAGGGGGGCTAGAAGGACTCGGGCCGCTTCAGCTTTGAGGGATAATAAAGGTCAGAGTGAAATGTCTGTGGCCTCTAATTCATTAGCACAGGGTTCATCATGCCCAAAGTATCACATAGGGGAGGAAGAAGAGCATAACGAGCAAAATGTCACAAAGGCTCCTAGAAATGGGTGTGGGATTCCATGGAATTGGTCGAGAATTCATCATAGGGGTAAGACATTCCTTGATATGGCTGGAAGGAGTTTGACTTCTTGCGGTTTGTCAGATCCGAAGTTAAGGAAAGGTGGTGCAGTTGCCCATGGAACAGATATCCCTGGTATGCCTGTGCCATCTGATCGCTCTACCTCATCCACTAAATCTGATGCGGAGGCACTGCCACTACTTGTTGAGGCGTCTGGATCTCTAGGAAGCACTGATAATGCTTGGTTGCATGACTATTCTGGGGAGCTAGGCATCTTTGCTGATAATTTACTAAAGCATGATGTTGATTCTGACCTTGCTTCTGAAGGTAGATCAGGCGACCGACACAAGTTAGGGAGGAACCGCAATGTCAGGCACCAAAATTTGACACAAAAATACATGCCAAGAACTTTCAGGGATCTAGTGGGACAGAATTTGGTAGCACAAGCTCTTTCTAATGCTGTCATGAGAAGGAAGGTTGGGTTACTATATGTGTTTTATGGACCTCATGGCACAGGGAAAACTTCCTGTGCTCGCATTTTTGCTCGAGCTTTGAACTGTCAGTCTCTGGAGCATCCCAAACCATGTGGCTTTTGTAATTCTTGCATTTCTCATGATATGGGTAAAAGTCGAAATATAAGGGAAGTTGGTCCAGTCAGTAATTTTGACTTTGAGAGCATCCTGGATCTACTTGACAGTATGTCCATCTCCCAGCTACAATCACAATATAGAATATTTGTTTTTGATGACTGTGATACTCTGTCTCCGGATTGTTGGAGTGCTTTATCAAAGGTTATCGATCGAGCACCCAGACGTGTGGTCTTTGTTGTTGTCAGTTCGAGTCTTGATGTTTTGCCTCATATAATCATATCCAGGTGCCAGAAATTCTTTTTTCCAAAGTTAAAGGATGCAGATATTATCTATACTCTACAGTGGATTGCGTCCAAGGAAGATATAGAAATTGAAAAGGATGCATTAAAACTTATTGCATCACGATCAGATGGATCATTGCGGGATGCAGAGATGACCCTTGAGCAACTGAGTTTGCTTGGACAGAGAATTTCGGTCCCTCTGGTTCAGGAACTGGTGAGTTCTCTCATTTTTGGAACCAGCATCATGTTATAGTTGTTTATAATTTCTCATTATGTATGTTGGTTAGTTTGTATGCTTACAAGGAGTTGAATTTTGTAGGACAATTTCCATTCCTTCTTCTGTAGCTAGAGACTTCCTTGTTATGCTTCCCTCCCTGGATTGGAATTTGATGTTCTGTTATGCATAAAATAATATTAGTAGGAGCTAGAGCTAGGTTATCAATTTCTTTTTGGATAAACCAGTCTTACTAAAGATTTAGCAAGGTTCTGCTGTGTATGCTTTGGAAAACTTTATTATTGCTGTTTAAAGACCAAAATTTTGTTTGGACAAGTTGTCTCTTATATTTCACTTAATGACACTCTATGATTCTTTAATACTCTGGTTATATAATCTAATTAAATGTGATTTATTGGTGTTGGTATGGATCAATTGTTCTGAAATGTGATTCTTTTAATAGGTTGGACTTATCTCTGATGAAAAGTTGGTGGATCTCCTTGATTTAGCATTATCTGCAGACACAGTCAACACTGTGAAGAATTTAAGAGTAATAATGGAAACTGGTGTGGAGCCTTTAGCTTTGATGTCACAACTTGCGACAGTTATAACTGATATACTTGCTGGCAGTTATGACTTTACAAAAGACAGGCATAGAAGAAAGTTCTTTCGACGGCAACCATGTGAGTCCAAAAATCTCTTCTTGCTTTGTTGCTATAATAACAAATAATTGATAAATCCGTCCATTCTATTCTAAGTTCTGCTAATTGTTGTAGCTCCTTTTAGATATTTGTATGCACTGTTACCATAAGGCCAAAAAAAAAAAAAAAAAGTGTGTTTTCATATCTTAAATAGTGCCGCACTTGTTGCGTATCTTCGTCTTCATGTTTCTCTACCAAAATGTTTCAAGATTCTTCTCTTTTTTAAACTAATAGCATAAAAATTTATTGGTTCTAGTGTCAAAAGAAGATATGGAGAAACTGCGCCAGGCTCTGAAAACTTTGTCTGAGGCTGAGAAACAACTGAGGATGTCAATTGACAAATTAACGTGGCTAACTGCCGCATTGCTTCAGCTTGCTCCTGATCAGCAGTATATGTTGCCAAGTTCCTCTGCGGATACCAGTTTTAGTCACAGCCCCTTAGCCCAAGATAATGCAGGGAGAAGAGATATGACCAGGAAAGGTGGTGACCCCTCTAAGATTTCTAATAAAGAGAAAGGCTTGCCAATGAATGTTCGATTGGAAAATTGCCATGCTGGAAGTTCTGATAACTTCGTTAATAATAGTATGATGAAAGGTATTAGTCTTGATAGACAAAGACATGCTAGGCCTGGGATGGCTCCTCAACAAGCATCTGCTCTCTCCACTGGTACAATTAGAATGAGTGGCAGGCCAATTTCACGCAAAAGCCATACTGGAACTGAAGAAATCTGGTTGGAGGTGCTTAAGAAGATTCAAAACAATGGTATAAAAGAGTTCTTGTACCAAGAAGGAAAATTGATCTCTGTCAGTTTTGGCGCAGGTACATCCTAATGTGCATTATGCTCATATTAAGTTTCTTACGATTATGCAATTGTATCATACATTTGGAAGGATTTTCAAAATTTTCAGCATCTTCTTTCTATATTGTGCGAGAGAATTCTTATCTTAGTTGTGGTGCTGTTTATGGGTACTGGTAAATTGTTGATCCAAACTGGGATAAGGTCTTCCAATTTTAATTCTAGGCTTTAGAATTCTGTTGGAATGTTGTTGAGGTTTCAACTTTCATCATAATTTGCCCTTTCCTTTTTCTTTTTTTTTTTTAAATAATAAAAAAAAATTTGAAGGGGACAGATTTATTTAGTTTTGGGGGTGGGGGCATTTGAAGGATTTGAATTTGAAGTTTAAGAATTCAGGACCTTGGAGCTGGTTTTAGAACTATNTTTCATCATAATTTGCCCTTTCCTTTTTCTTTTTTTTTTTTTAAATAATAAAAAAAAAATTGAAGGGGACAGATTTATTTTGTTTTGGGGGTGGGGGCATTTGAAGGATTTGAATTTGAAGTTTAAGAATTCAGGACCTTGGAGCTGGTTTTAGAACTATTTAGGGGAAGTAACTTGACATTCTTTTTTCATTTGAATGAAAACTCAAATCAAATTTGGAAAATATGCCTTTAATGCCTAATTGCACTAAGAGGTCTTCTATCATTATTTCACTGGATTCCTGTTTGTTTCCTTTTGTGGAAAGAAAAACACCAAAGTTTCCTTTTTCCTTCACGCAATAACTGAAGTTTCTGAGCACTTTCAATTCACAAAGATTATCTGCATTTCCCTGAGTCAAGTGGACCGAGCTGTGCATGCCTCTTCCCAGATATTTTTTATCCTCTTTGGAATGTTAATATGTTAAAACACTTTTATGATAGTATCAAGTGACCAGTATCACTTCCTTTACGACTTAGAACAAATGATCCTTATTTTGGCTCCCGAGTAGAGTCTCTCTCCCGTTTAGTTCATTCATGCTAGATTTTTGAGATGCTATTGTTTTACTCCCATCAAAATTACCCTCCCTTCATTTTATTTGTGTACTATTACAGAAAAGCGGGCATAATTTCTTGAACTGGATAAGTGGACTGCAGAATGGAATCTAAAGACAATTTATAGAGATACCAGGAATTTTCACCCCACTAGGATAATGATGATTTTACCTTCTATGCCCTCTCAAAAATTCAAAGCACTTTTTTGGTGCAACGCTTACTAGAAAGCTATATCAATTTTTCACCAATTGGTAAGGCTGTGTCCACGTGTTTTTTTTTTTTTTTTTTTGTGAAGTTAGCAAAGGCTGTTTGGTGGTNAAGCTATATCAATTTTTCACCAATTGGTAAGGCTGTGTCCACGTGTTTTTTTTTTTTTTTTTTTTGTGAAGTTCGCAAAGGCTGTTTGGTGGTCCAGTAACAACCAGGTTTTACCCACTCTTGGTACAAGTTTGAGTTTTTGCATTGTTTTACGTTACTGTACCAAGTAGGAATAAGACAGTTAATCTTAGCTGGCCAAGGTGTCGGTCATGTGGAACAGCTGCAAAAAAATTTAATAATATACTTCTGTACCAAAATTTTATTTGGAGAATTTATCATAATCATGATTTTTAACTGCTAATGCTGTTTTTGAATCCTGTAGACAGCTTATGAATGCTTCATTAACAAATCACTCATACCAAAGATGCGCCTTGTTAATGAATTGCCTATCATATGTGTATTTGCTATGTGAATAGAACCTTTTTCTTTCTCGATATTTCCTCTAGTTTCCATACCAGTAGCTTATCTAACAATCTTCTTTCTCTTAATATTATATTCTTAATTATTTTGATTATGCTCATTAATTGTTGGGTGTCTAATTGGTCGTCCCTATTGATTTTCTTTCTTTCAGCTCCAACTGTGCAGTTGGTGTTTAGCTCACATCTGACAAAATCCCAGGCAGAAAAGTTTAAGGATCAAATTTTTCAAGCATTTGAATCTGTTCTCGGGTCTCCAGTGACGATTGAAATTAGATGTGAATCGAAGAAAGACTCTAGAGGTGGATTTTATGCACCTACAGGGAATGGGGCTAGCACCCAAGCACAGCTTTTGCATGCTGAACCTCTTGAAATGGGAAGGAGTGAAATTGTTGAAGAACCAGCTTCTCCCAGGGAAATGAAGGTCGAGGAACATGCAGGATATCAACCAGAATATAAGAAGAGAGGTATTGAGAGTGCATGGATGGGAGAAGCTTCAGCTTCACCAAAGAAATCGGGGATGGCATCTACCTCCGAACGGAGGAAACTTGGGGAACAAAGTCAGAGTCAGAGCCTAGTAAGAAGCAAGGTTTCCCTCGCACATGTAATTCAACAGGCAGAAGGATGTACACAGCGAAGTGGATGGTCAAGACGTAAAGCAGTTTCTATTGCTGAAAAGCTTGAACAAGAGAATCTGTAAGTATTTGTGGTCTTTCCATAATTACCATGCTAACTCTGTAGGTACAATTACATGTTTTTCTTAGAAGTTAAAATAAGAAGTTGTGATTTTAAGCAAAATTAAATATTCTTTTAGAAAATCCAACTGTACAATTTGTAGGAAAGTAGTTTTCTCTTGGGGGTAATAATTGAAGTCTGATAGGGACCTGGTACCAAGGTCCCACATTGAGTAGTATGGGCTACTTGATGGGGTATTTAAGT
>JANLJB010000747.1:0-46620 GCA_026212285.1 Bursera cuneata
GAGAGAGATAGAGACTTCAGCTATCAGCGGGTCAGGCCATGTGGCAGCGATCCAGCGGAGACAAGAAGGGATATTTTGGTTGGCTAGTTAAAAGATAAATTTACCCATTTGACAGTTAAGTGGGTATAACGTCTGTTATAATTTTAGAGAATCTGTGTTAGTTTTAATTTAGTGGGATGTTTTTCTTAAGAAAAGAATTTAACGAGGGGTTTAAAGTTAATACCCCTTAACTAAACTATTGCCTATGAGCCCTTGAGTTTGGCCTGTAGACCCGCCAGGTCAATAGTTAACTGTTTTTTATTAGTTTGTTGGCCCATAATGAATTAACTGATAAATATGTGACTAATAGATCGACGAATCAAAATCAGCATATCTAAAATCAGTAAATCCATGGACTAAAAGTTTGATTAGATAAATAAAAATTTTTAATTATTTTTTAATAGATCCCTTTAGTTTAGTTGTTTTCTAAATCTTTTTTTTTTTTCAATTAGAACTACATATTGAAACAGAGTTGGAAAGGTGTGGCAGAGACAGATAAGGATACCTCAAGAATGTGATTGATGATAATGATCGCGTAGTACAAGATAGAAGATACCTCAAGAATTCATAACCTTGAGACAAAAATAAAAAAATAAAAAATCATAAACTAAAAATATCCAAATAGTTATGATTTTTACAAGGGCAACTGGGTAACCTTGTTTTTTTCTCTTTTATATCTATATCATACATAATTGAGAAACATTATTTAAACTAATTCATTCCCATGCAACGACGCTACCATTGCCTTAACATGGTTCGCCAATGCTTCTAGTGCAACATCAACAGCGTCTTTAAACTCGAAATCATCGTAAGTTGCATTCGGGTGCTTGTACGTCACTCTTGGAATCAGATCAATCACCTTCATTCTCATCCTTTCAACTCTCTCGCTCGGTATCTTCACCAGCTCATCCTCCACTCTCTCGCTGGTATTCACCTTCTTCTCGTCCATATAAACCGAGTACTCTTCCAGGGCCTCCGGCAGAAACCATGCATACTGACTATACGCCGTGTGCGGCGAGAAGAACACCGGAATGCAACCGGCGAGCACCGCGTCGAACGTGGACCGCCGCGTGAACGAGTCTCCTGGCGCTTGCAAACAGAACTGGGAACGGCTCATTACTTTAAGTACTTCACCGGGTTTGTAACACGTGTTCGTCCCTTTGCTCTTGCATGTCACCAGCTTGCACTGAGTAGACTCGCCGCATTGTTTGATCAACTCGTCACGAATCGAAGCTTTTTCTACATTTTTCCGTGGGGCCCCGATGAAAGTAAAGAGGTGGGGCCGTTTGGAGTCCCTCATCTTCTTCTGCCACGTAATCATCTGAGTTGACGTGGACGGATGGAAATAAGAAGGGTAGGGGATACCGTGTTGGTTTGACCCATGCCAAGGGTTTCTCTCGACAGTAAGCACTGACATGTTTTGTACGCGTGGTAGATTTAGAAGACAGTTTGCTCCAAAGTCTGGAGTTGTGTTAGAACGCATGAAATCCCATGCGGTTCTCCCCAGCACCATAAAGTGATCCTTACCGTGATGACGCTGCCACCAGGGCTGTGATTGGAGGAACTTCACCAATCTAACGGCTAACTCATCGCGAACCGTTAAGTTACTCTCGCGAAACTTACTGGAGGCATGGAGGCCACCGTAGAAGGGTACGTAGAAGAGAGTGGCACGTGAGGGATCCCACGTGCGAAGGGGGTGATTCTCCATTCGTGCATGGAAGATCATCTCGGCTATGAACTGGTGCGTTGCGAACCAGCAGGAGGGTGAGACTGAGCCAGTGTCGGGAAGTGGCTGGCCAAGGCCGTGATTTGCTACGTGGGGACACATGTTGGTATAGACATTTAAGTGGGTGCAGTTGTTGAGCAGGCCGCGGTTGAATTCTGATGGTAGATTGTATATGTAAACTGAGAATGGCTTTCCAATGGTATGATCATCATTAAAGCTGTCGCTAAGTTTGAGGGTTTTGGGGTGATTGTGTTTTGTGTTTGTGGATGGAAGGCAAAAGACGAGGAGAAGGAACCAGACAGTGAGAGAGAGAACAAGGAAGAGAGTGTATTTGAAGTTGAACGAATTGATGAATTTTGATTGTGTTTCTTTGGATTTGGAGTTGTAGTAGTGTTTCTGATCTTTGACGTCTGTTGGACTCCATGGAGGCATTGTATGAGATTGTTTCTTGGAAAGCATGTTAACAATGGGGAGAGTCTGTCGGTATGCCTCGAGAAGAGCTGTTGAGCTTGAAGAGGAAACTTTAATGCTCATAAAAGAAAACAAGGAAGATGAATTTAATGTGATAAAGGAGAAAATTATAGGTTTGGTGGGGACTTGGGACAGTTTCAACTTGAATAATACAAAAGTGGCCGGCTTCTCGGTTCTGTGCACATGATGAAGTTACGTGTTATAATCATATGAAAGACAAAGGGTGATGACAACTAATTATCAATCTGGATTTGTCAAACAACATAGAGAACGAGTTGAATGTTGACACAGTGGCTACTCTCACATGTATATGCAACCAATCATGAGTTATCTCCCCTTAACTTGTAGTGCATGCATGTCTTATGTAACCAAGACGTTCAAAACTTGAATATAATATATGGATCAAGCTGTCAATTAGGTTGCATTTACAAAAAGAAGTTACAGATAGAACCATATTTTCATGTCTCAATCCCATCTCAAACAAACCCAAATTAAAGAAAGTTTCAAACTGCATTTTTAAAAGAAAAAAGAATGAATATTTCCCGTAGCATCTTTTATGGTCAGAGCACGTTAGTCAAAGAAGATCAAGTTAGTTTAACTTTGGAGAAAGCTATTTACCTTCTTAAGGACGTTAGAGGTTTAGAACTCCTGACTAGTGAGCCTCCCCAATAAAACTCCACCGATTACGCAGGCAAGGATACTAATTGCATGCCAGAGAGCCGTGGGCAATGGGGCTTAAAAAAATCCATATGAAGGAGGGAAATCTCAAATTTCTAGGAGCGTTGCAAGGCTACCTCCAAAGACCAACATCAAAACTTCCACTGAGAAGGATGCTAAGTGATACTAGCCCATATTGTCCAGATGAGAAGCTTAGACACGTCCATGACAGCACAAACTTTCATGTTCCATCCTGTGAAAAAAAAAACCAGAATGCATATTGTCCGAGTAGCAATCTCTAACATGAGAAAACAAATTTTGTAATCAAGAAGAGTAAAATGAAAAACAGATTATATGATATATAGTAATATTTCTTTATAGTGTGTAATTATAGGATCTTGATAACTGAAAAAAAAAAATGTACTAGTGCACCCAATGCATAATAAATAAAATGGATGGTGGCTCAAATCTCAATCAAGTGGGGCTCATCTCAGTAAGTAATCTGGTTTAACTAATAAGTTGAGTGGCTATCTGATGCCTCGTACGTAATTGGGTTCATGTCCCACCTACCACAACTATAATATTAATTGGTGTTGGGCGGATTCATCAGTCCCTTCCTACTCAGATTCTCTTTTTTTTTTTTTTGGCATTGATACTACAATAAAAGGTATTGAGAATAAATTTTAATTAATAAAAGAATATTAGACAAAGGGTCAAGGGTCAATCTTGTTTATTGTAAATAAAAAATATAATGAAGTCTAGAAAAATTTAAAAGTCATCTAGAAGATTGTTACAGATAGGTGGATGAAAGGGATATCCGTTCAATTTAGCGGTTTTGAGCACAAAAATATTAGTTTTCTTTAGAATTTATATTTACTGGTCCAAGTATTCCTTGATTTCTTAGGGCACCGACACTTCCGAGAAAAATTAGTCCTCTATTGTTTCAATTAGACCACAGTTATTTACAGTTTGCATCAGAATACCACCAGAAAACTAAAAATATAGGAAAATACATCTGACACCATACTGTAGTTTATAGAAGTTGAGGTACAGCAGTCCCTACGGCCAGTTTTTTGTGTTTTTCTTACATGTAATGTAACTACTGCAGAACATATCCTTTACTGAATATTGACTTGATAAACATTAGCAAGAAAATGAAGATACAGGAGAGATCTGATACCTCAATCTAGTTTATAGAAGTTGAGGGACAATCTATGGGTAGAAACAAAGCAAGCAGTGGAGCAGCACCCACGAATCTAGCAGCCTCGTCTTTCAAACTGAGACCCAAGTGTGGCCAGAATAGTGAATGACCAAGTAATACCACTGCAGATGAGTAGGCTAACTTCTCTGTTAAGCCCTGCATTTTAATTGGACATCCAAGTAAGAATTAGGTAATTTACTAGAAACAAAGAAAATGCTCAAGGAAAATACATGAAAACAATAAACAAAAACCAGGAAAATAAATTATTGTACAATTAATGGGGGAATTGCCAAGTAGAATGGTGAGAGTTTTGGGTCACCCAGCAGTGGTGCTTGGGTTTGGGTCATGAGGGGGCCTAAAAACCTCATATTGGTGTGCCAAAGACTAGAAATGGCTCATTTTTATAATTATCTTTACCAGAATCATTCATTTTTCTTTCTTTTCTCTGTCAACACAAATGAGATCAAATGTTGCTCTAAAAAATTTAAAACTTTTAACTGAAAGAAATATTTCAGATATTTTGCTAGCTTTACCACATTGAAAATAAGAATATAAACCTATATGGCTCAGACATACCGTATACATGAAAAGATCTTGTAATAGGGTACACAAGTTTGTTAATTAATACATAAGCAAGATGTCTATTGTTAACTTATAAATTAAAAAATTAAAATAAAAGCAGTGATTAAAGGAACTCTGATTCTGGGCTATTTTGATGTGGTGGACTACCTCAGCTTTACATTGAAAAGATAATGCTCTGTTTTCTTATGTCCTAATTGCAAGAGTTGAAATATTTAGCAATCCATGGATAGCCTGGTTAGTTAGATCTCTTATAGTGGAGGAAAAGGTTTACGGATTATCCCTCTCTCACCTACCTTGGAGGGAGATTCCATTTACTTAGTATTTTGAGGAGTGGTGGGTCTTGCGGTAATTAAAGAGAAAAGAAAAGACAAGAAAAGAAGGGACAGGGATTCCTGCTTCAACCAACTTGTTCACAAATTTTCATTCTGTGCTTGAACTCTTAAAAGTCTAGACAGGTTCAATGGGACTATGTAAAAATTAATTACCTATCTATTGACTGTTGGGCACTGAGCTTGCCAAGTCAATTCTGCCCAGTATGAAAGACCTTGACACCAGCCTTTACATTTGAACTTTAGACAATGCGCAAATATGGATGGGAACACCCAGGTAATACACAAAATGTCAAATATGGAAATCAACCACAGAAAGGAGAAAAAAACAGGAAGCTTTCTCACTGTGGAAACGACAATTCAGAACCAGACGTATAGTGATAAAAACCCTTGGATATGCCACAAAGTGGATTATTCAAGGAATGAATTTTTATGGTGTTTTTGACTCATAGCACATAAGAATGAAAAGAGAAAGCCAACATGGAAATGCATTTAAAGGTTGAGAGTAGAGTAACCATAGAAGCGGGCTCCTGATTAATAAAAACCAGAAGCCAAATTACACGCTCAAGAAACATGTAAATTTTTTTGAAACAACTCTGAAAGAAAGATTTAAATGAAGATAAAGCCAGTAAAACGGCAAACCTGAGTCCCATATACATGCTTGAAGGGCCATTTACATGATACTTGACAGGTCCATCACCAAGTGCATCTCTTACTCTCTTCTCTGTCAACCATACAATTGTAATAGCAATCAATTTTCCAATCTATTGCTTCCACCAAGGTTCTTGCATATACCATGATGGGGACACCTTCTGAAGAAAATTTGTAGTGCAAAAAGCATCTTTACCCAAAGTATCCAGTTTTTTCACATTGTTCAACCTAAGCCCTAAATCCAAACATGCCAGACTATCTTTAGAATTTGAAAGACATGAGAATATCACCAATCCGATTATATAAGAAAATTTCAATTATAGGTACAAAGTATAAACTAATTTCAAGATCTGAAACACAATACAAGAATATAATTCAGTAGAACAAATTACTTAATGCCGTTATTATAACATACTGATTGAGGAAGGCATTCTTGTATATGTTCTCTAGAATATTTTCCAACAGGAGCATACATTTAATTAAACAAGAAAAAAAAAATGACAAAACCAAGAAACAAGTAAAAGCTAGGTAAAATGAGACTCTCCTACATGGCCATTGAAACAAGAATGCATAGACAGACAATATGATTCCTATGAATCCTTTCATTTTTTCCACTAATGAAGTCGGCTGCTTGATATAACAAGTAGTCTCCTCGGCTTACATCAAATTCACTATGGAAAGAATTCTCAAAGGATAATTTCCAGATATTATTGAAAACCCAAGAAAAATAATGAAGATAACCGGCTTAATTTTACTAGTAAAATAAGATAAACTCAAATCCTAATAACAATTAAAATCATAAACATAAACAAAATCTAAAAGCAAAATAAATCCAAATTAAAACCGACTCTAATTATTTAACTCAAAACACTTTTACATCATTATTTCTTATCTTGATTTTTTGCTCTGTTTATTTCCAGCAGATCATTCAGCCATCGGTTCTTTAGAAGTTATATAAAATCCAAGTTATCTGGCAAGTTAAAGTCTTGGGTTCAGATCAAATTCCCTAACTAGCATAAATGGGCTTTCAAGCATAGATGACAGGTACAAATAACTGTGTTAATCCAAAACAAACAAAAGTCAACAGGGGAGTTACACATGTAAAGGAAATAGCAATATACATTATCTTTGAAATTGCAATGGTGAAATGTAATGAAATTGATAACAACATATCTATAAAACAATATACAAAGAAAATTAGAAGTTTTTATTTTTTTACTTTTTCTCTTATTTTAAAATGGTACCTATAGAGAGGATCCATATCAACAGCATTGGCATCCAGAGCTCCAGCAAGCCACGAAACCACAAATGCAAAACAGTCCAATATCGATTCACCATCTGCTCAGAAAATGACAGAAAGATTCAAAATTCGAACTGAGAACATAAACCAGATCAAAATGAGCTCAGAGAACGAAATTAGAAACACAAAAGCAATGGCTTAAGTTCCATAAATCTGCTCTCTTGGTTGTTTATTCGCAAAATCTGTCACAAATTATGCTTCTCAGTTGATATGGTAACACCGAAAATACAAGATAGAAGAGCCAAATGCTTACTGTTTTGCTAGTCAATTCAGCTCAACACAACACAGATCTATCACCGCATCCGGCCGGCGTCGGTCTTGGAGCAGCGTTTCAGCCGTCCGTGGGGAAGCGAAGGTACAGTGAGGAAGAGGATTCGTGACTAAAAAAAGCGAGCGAAAGCGAAGGCTTTATGAGAAAACGACGACGAGATCTTTCTTCCGTTATTTTAACGGATTTTTAAGTTACAGTAGGAGAGAAATTAGTGTTGCTTTGGCTAAGTATTGAAAATCCCAAAGGTTTCAGTTAATTAAATACCCCGTGATTCTGGAATTACTAACAAATCACCCCACAGTTTGGTGACTAGTAATGATTGGTTTATGTGTTAGTCACTTATCGATTTTATTTATTGATAACATCCCAAGGGACTATTATAAGCAATTTTTTTTTTTTATTATTAAGAGTGATAAACTTCTTTTTAATATGCTATAAGTTACTAAAGGTGTTCATTTAGATCTATAATTAGATTACGAGTTTATTTATTTATTTTTCATATATGCTAATGTATTATAAATTTATGGACATACATATATATCATCGCTATTTAAGATAACTGATTCAATTATAAATTATATTTTTATTTTTTTTAATCTTAAATGATGTATCATTTAATATGATATCATATTATTTATTATCTGATAATCTTAATTTATGCTTTAGTATTTTATTTAAAAAATAAATATATATTTCAACTTTTATCATAGATATATGAAACACAAAAAGTACATAACAATATATCATAGAATATACAAGTAAATTCAAAATATAAAATGATGTATTATAAAATGTAACCATTACACTCCAAGGTAGAGTATTCATCCTAATATAGTTTCTCTAATGCTATCTATTACAATAAAAGAAGAGTTTTTGTGTATACAAGAACAATAATAACATAACTATATATCTACAAAAGAAGAAAGAAATTCTTCAATATATATATATATACATACTGCGCTATCCTGTACTCAAGTGGTACGCGTGTCCAATAAAACTTTGCGATTTATACATTTATTTTCTTGAAAAAATGACTGATTTGAACTAGAATCAAGAGCCATTATAAGAAAATAAATATATATCTAACAACCATTTATAAAGCGTACCACTCGGATATGGTTGGTGATATATGTTGTTCTATTAAATTCTTTCTCATGGAAGAGAAGAATCAAGTGCAGACTCCACAACTGATCGGAGTTCATCCCAATTGTCATATGTGAACCACTGATCATTCCCGTATGGGTTCTGAAAGCTTGAAGATGATGCCATGGTTGGAGATTGCACCATGGTACTGCTGAACTGCTCTTGTACTGGTAGTTGGTTGTTAACGCTCTCATTGACTTGATGATCAACTACGAAGGGTCTCAGCTTGTTAGTCTGATGAACAACAGGAGCTTCAAAACTGATGTAGCTCTCCTGCAGATCACTGTTAGAGTACTCCATAGCACACGTTTTAGAGGTTGATTCCATTGGATAACGTTTAGTAGTAGAAGATGATTCTCTCCAGTCTGGTGTGTACTTTCTGTATGACACATTTCGCTTGAAAATGCGACAGATAGTCCATACTTCCTGTCATCCCATCAAGAAAAATCAAATTCAATAATGTATGTTAATGATTCTCCAAATTTTTCTATAATAACGACACACTTGCGTGTTAAAAAACTTCTTAAAAATATTTATCAACATATCTTTGATGCATTGTTTCAACGAATTAGATTTATTTAGGCTTTTTATCTTTTCAACCAAGAAAAGAAATAAATTAAAATGGAGACAAAACAAATTCAATAATTTATGAATTTTAATGTCGATTCTCCAAATTGTTTGCTAATAAAGATATTTATACGATAAGAAACTTCTTAATTATATTTATCAACATAATCTTTGATACATCATCAGATTCAATCAAGTTTTCTATTTTTAAAAATTCTTGACATCTAGAGAAAAATATTTCATACATTAAATGTGAAGATATTTTATGGAATTAAAATAATCTCTAGATTGATAAGAAGAATCCTCTCAATTGGCTATAATTCATTTTTTGAACGAAACTAGAACTTGTAGAAATAGAATCATATTGAATATTAATGTAAAGGATCTATTGTTGGGTAGACACCTAAAATCTGATCGAAATAATTTGTGTTTCAACATTATTCACTGAGAGGCTAGAAATATATTTTGGTGATAGGAATTTCTGTATGATAAACAATGGTATCTCCAATTATAATAACCACTTTGGGATCTAAAATATATCTCCTCTCAATATCTACCATAATATGAGTAATGATCACTTTATAGTAATTTCTGCTTACCGCTTCCTGAAGAGTGCTTTTAGCATTGTTGTTGCCATTATTGTCCTCCTTAGAGGGAAGGCGAAACTCGTGCATCATCCAATCAGTCTTGGTGCCTTTTCCTGCGCTTNCCACGGTAGTACACAAGTGTTTTCTTCAGACCAATGCAGTCACGGCCTTCTCCACCGAGTGGATACACTTGCTTGTCGATGCCGGTTGCTTTCCAAAACCCAGATCCCGTCACTCTATTCGGTCTTATACTGTTTCTATACTTTCTCCCTCGTTTGCAAAAGAAGTATCCTTCATTGTCAGCTGTAGTATTGATTTCTGCACAATAATTAACCCATTTTAAGATGAGATCAGAGAAGTATTATTAGTTTACTTGTGTGATTATGAAAAGATATTTATATATGCATGCATGGAAATGCCCCAAAAGAAAAGATATTAACATAATTGAGCTGCACCAAGTATTTAATTAAGAGGATTTAATTTTATTAATAGAATAATTAAATTCTTGTCCTTTTAGATTAGTGAAAAATAAATCTTAACAATCCTTCTGATAAAGCCCTAAAAGTGATCCTGTGATCAGGAATATGAATATCATCTCCTATATCAAAATAGGGTTGCACCTGCAATCTACAAACTGCACTATTTAAGAACGAAGAAAGCTAGAAATCAAACTTATTAATTTCCGGTTTGCAAGTAGATTTATAAGCTTCCTACCTCAGTTCAAGGCTTCAATCTCTTGATTAATAATATCAAACTATGTCTATCTATTTTCCTATTTTTCCTACTTTTCGCTAAAGAAAGATAAAAAAAAAAAAAAAAAAAAAATTAAAGATATATATTCATAGATGCTCGAGAAAACGAATTTAAANCAAGGCTTCAATCTCGTTATTAATAATATCAAACTATGTCTATCTATTTTCCTATTTTTCCTACTTTTCGCTAAAGAAATATAAAAAAAAAAAAAAAAAAAAAAATTAAAGATATATATTCATAGATGCTCGAGAAAACGAATTTAAAAGGTGAAAGATGAGTATGTATGTATGTGTATCGTACTTGGAAGATCCCATGGATCATGTTTATAGATGTCAATCTGTTTGATGAGTTCGCTACGGAGGGGTTTCTTATCAACTTTTCTGCGAAGATAAAACCCTACGAGTTCTTCATCAGTTGGATGAAACCGAAAACCAGGAAGCTGCATCTCATGATCATCGTTGGAGGTAGCAGTAGTATTTTGTGTCATCATGATCGATCTCGATATTTTCTTCCACTAACCTAACTAGCAATACTTTTTTGTAGCAACGCACCCAGACAGGCCAGTTTGAAGATGAATGACACAAGCTTCTTTAATAATGTGAAAAAAGTCTCACAAGAGGGTTCGTTTTTTCTACAAGTCAAGTCAATCGAGCGGTTTTGACTTTATTTGGAAGACTAAGAAGGGGCCAAATTAATCAAAAAGTTTTATCAGAATTTTTCAAGTCACAACTACCATCAAAGACATAACATAATTTTTTTTTTGAAACCGAGGTGTCTGGACCAGTTTATACGCACCACGACTAATCCTCGAGAGAGATTAGCTCAACCATACAACTCATTGTCACGACCTCTCACTTAAATCATAGCGCAACCATAACTCACTATCACGGCCTCCCACTTAAATCATGATATAATCTACGTGTAAGGAAAATCAAACCCAAGACCTCATTGTTGGCCTTACCTCTTCAATCCTGGGTCACCTTGCCACTTGGACTAAACCATTGTAGGTTATACATAACATAAATGCTAATATGTAAAATTTGGGAACACACAATAATTAGATTTTTTTTTTTGAAATGTAGGTGTTCAAGCTAGCTTACACGTATCTCAATTAATCTCATAGGGTATGTGTCCTATACCTTCAAAAATTTTTCAATGCAGACCAATACCTAGACTAATCCCACAGGATCTGTGCCCTGTGCTTTTGAAAGTATACTGGTTAATTGTTGGATTTTATATCGGGGGACGACCTGGGAGGGAGCGTACCTTCAAATTACAATAATTAAATACCATGATAGCATGTACTTCAATTCTGTATGATATAATAATTATTAAGGAGAGTACTTAAATCATAATTAGTTACAACTGCATATACTCATTCGTGTACTTAGAGGCTAATGTTAACACTTTTTATCTTTTTTTATTATTTGATGTATATTTACAAGTTTCATATTTTATACATGTGTGGCACGTTAATTTATTAATAGTTTATTGAAGCTGAAGAAAAATCAACTTGCAGTGTGATATATATGAATAAGACCTAGTCAAGTTTAAGAAAATGGATACCTTCTAATTTGAATGAATCTCTTTTTTTTGAAATTTATAACATTTGTGATGAATAGAATTAATAATGATTGAATGTCATAATCTTCTCCGAGTTCAAGTATGATAATTTTTGTGACACAGCAAAACTTAAGTATCTTTTTTACACATGATCATTACCAAGTTTTTTCATCTAATTACAAAAATTAATCTTAATAAACAAAGCTTTAAATAATTGTTTTCTGTTAATAATGACATGAAAATGATCACATAATTTGCTGATAAATGTCATAATTTACTGATAAATCAGCTGGGCGCCATAAATCAAGTTTTAGTAGACAAGAGTAGGTTTGAAAGGATGTATTTCGGATATTATTTAATCAATTAGCTTATAATTTCAAAAATTTCCAGAAGCCTAGACTAATACGATGAATGAACTTAACTAATTAATTGATACAAAAAGAACAAAAGAAACAGATGGAGAAGAAGTCAATCTCACGAATTTCTATGTATAGTTCACCATAGAAAGAAGGATCGATATCTTCACCTAAGTAGAAATCATCCATAACAAGGATTTGACATTATTGTACTTGTGTTCGGAGTCGGTTTGAACTCTTGTACTTTTAATGGATTAATTAAAATAGAAACTGTAGAACTAAAGAATGATATTCAAAGTGTTGAACAAACTGTAATAAAATATAATTATACATATAATAAACATTATATTTTCTTCTGCAATGATGTTAAGATTGAATACAACACTCTCAATCTCTTAAATGTTTTCTTGCAAAATCAAACAAAAAGATTCTAGAAATCGCGTACAATATTTGACCAGATGGGTAAAGTTGTACTCATGCGTATATGCATCCAGATTTAAGAGAATTGAAGAGCTGGAAAATTACAGGGCTGATTGACTGACTAGCAGGCTTGTATGTTTAATTAATCATTAATTCATGAATTCAACCTTTTGACTTGGTAAAGCTTGGACTTAGATTCTCTTGTCTCTATGCATGTGATCTATAATATACATATTTTATCTTGAAACCCGAAACGTGGCTGTAATACAAATGCTAGACCTGTTATCGTTTCTTCTTTGTCATCACAGATGGGAATTGAAATTTGGGATTTGGGAACCAATGATTTCATGCATTCTCATCCTCATCCTTATCCTCAAGCATTGTTATCATTTCATATTATCTCTAAGCTATATAAAATATATAATAAGATTCAAGTATATATACTCTCGTTCAACCACGTTTCTGAAAAGATATATATAATATATGACTTTGTATATAGCATACGTAACATGCATACTGTCAGGAATAACTTGATTCAGTCTCTGACCGACCTTTACTATTCAATATATATATATATATATATATAGCACAAATCGTTCATCAAGATGTTAACATATCCTTCAAATCAAAGATTTAAGCTACAAAATGGACCACTACGTCGCATTATTGAATTGTTATCTGTCCACAGAAGAAGAAACGCTAGTTGCCAAAAGTGGGTTCACCGTATATGAAATATTCAAACAATTAATCAATACGTCGTGCATACGTGTTGTCTATATAACAATAAAAAATAATTAATACCAAATTAAGTAAAAGGAATTGACTCTATTGTATTACCACGTCAAGAAGAATCAATTTGCCTACTCCAAGTTAGTTCTGCTTTTCCTCTATTGAACCAGTCTTATTTGATGGATAAGAATCAATATCACAAATTAAACACACTTCAAATGCTTTACAAGTTTTCTTTTCTTCATCGAATGCAAAACGTTTGTCATTAATGCAATATGTAACCTCAAATGTACAGAAGTTCCTCAGACCTGTTCTTCCACTTAATTATGTGTGTTTAGGCTGCTTTCTGTGATTTCATTTCCTTTTTTGGGTTATATGTCATTCTTCAGATGATATAAATGTACATCATCAATTCTCCTCTAAAACTTCGACTCCCTTTTAACGAGTCTTTCTGTTGACTTGAGTTGGAAGGGTTAGCCGAGTCCTCATATATGTTATCAAGTTGTTGTGCCGTTGATTCTAACCCCATAACAGGAATCCAAGGTTATATGGCCCTCTGGCGTAGCTTGGCGACCAGCCTGAATGCGACTGCGTTGTTTATGGCAAGAAACCTGGGTACAGTTTTGACTTGGAAAAGTTCGAAAAAACCGAGTCATCGCCGGCTAATTATGGCTAAGCAGTCAATTATGTAACACTCTAAATAAGGTAGGGATTCTAGATAAGGTAGTCTTGTGTGCCAAAGAATACATGTTAATATCAAAGAATATATGCTAATATGATTATTTAGTTCATTTCGAAGATTACATAGTTTCGTTATAAAAAGATTTTGACAATACATCAAATGATTCCTAATTGATAAATTGCTCATTTTTATAAGTTTTCAACCATCTATATATCTATATAATATTAAAGTATGAGTTTGTATAGTTGACATGTAGGATGATAAATAGGATTTTTTAGGCTTTAGATTTTTGACAAGTAGGATAATCTTAAAGTATGACCCAATAGAGTTAACATGTAGGATGATAAGTAGGTTTTACTTGAAAGTAATTTCAATATTTTTAATATGCATTTAATGCTTGTATAGTTGACATATAAGACGACAAATAAGATTCTTTAAGCTTTAGATTTTTGACAAGTAGGATAATCTTAAAGTGTGACCCAATATAGTTGACATGTAGGATGATAAGTAGGCTTGAAAGTAATTTCAATGTTTTTAATATGTATTTAATATAGATCCATACTAGAGTTATTATTATATATTGAAATATGAACGGATCAGTAACAATCACATATTAAATAAATTGAATTATCAACATTTATTGGTGATAAACAATAAACACTAAAATTCATGTATAAACTTTTTGTGTTTTCTTTTACGATTTTTAAGCTGATAAGCATTTATTGTTATCTGTAGGATTTAAAAACAATAACATGATCTCTAATCATTTTAATTTGTTTTACCATCAATATTTCTAAGGCTTTGTTCATTTTCTTTCAAAAGGATTTATATTGAAATATGCGTGTATGTATTTGATGAAATATAATATCAAGCATGTGCGGGATGCCTTATAGAACATGTATTTAATATAGATCCATGCTAGAGTTATTATTATATATTGAAATATGTGAAAATAAACAGATCAATAATAATCATATATTAAACAAATTAAATGACAAACATTTATTGGTAAAAATTATTTTAGTTATATTTAATAATTTTTAATGATAAATTATTCTTATAATAAATTTTCAATTATTGACTATTTGAAAAGAATAATTTTTTATAAATTTTTAATCGTGAAGCAGAAGAGTTGGGAAAACTGAGTCATCAACAGCTAATCATAGCTAAGGATCCAATTTTGAAACACAGTGTTCTAAACGTAGAGAAAAACTATATACGCCTCATGTGAATAGGACATCCTGAAGCACGCGCTTGAAAGTGGCAATTCCTTCAACAAGAGGATACATCATCCTGTGTTGTGGATTATAACCCATGATTATTTCTTTGTAAAATAAAATATGAAAAGGGTTTTTCTGTAGTCAAAATTCTTTGAAGAATTGACCTGCAGAAAAGCCAAAGCTTGCAGAAGAGAAAAAGTCCAAGTTGTTGGTCAAGAAGGAAGAAATATGTAGGCCACGGAGCCTTCCACTTTCGGAACAAAGTTGGTATGACCATATCTTCATATACAATTGCGCATTAAAAGAAATTAAGCTTAAACATCGAAAAGAAAATTTTAAGTAATATGAGGTTCATTTGATAGTCATTGATTTACTACCACCCACGAATAAAAAATAAAAATTAAAAGATAATTTTTTAATATTATAACTTTTTCATAATCAAATTAAAAAAAAATGGACGGTTATCAAATAATGTGTAAACATCAGTTTGACTGGAATATTTTAGGATTGATGGCTTGAACATTCAATTTCACGATTTCAAAGAATGTGGACAACAGAACCTCACATTGCTGCTAAGCCTTTGAAAATGCAAAAGCTTTCATCACAACCACCAGCATATTTTCCAGTAAGTTGAAAAGGGGTTGTACGGCCGACTTTGATCAATGTGTATTTACACTGATCCAATGGGGAACGGAAGCCACATTTGTTCAAGGGGTATTTGTGAAAATAAACAAAATTATAGTGGGTTGTTAAAAAATAAGAAATTTATTATTATTATTATTATTTTTCAGAAATTTAGTTGGATAACCAACTGCTCGAAAACTTTATTTATTTATTTTATTTTATAGCTCTTTTGTGATTCAATTTGTTTAAAAGATGAATAGAATATATTGAGGAGAACCAACATGTTAAATGGTAACTCAACAATGTCATGGATCTTGACAAAAATGTTTGGTATGATGCAAAAAATTGTAAGTTAAGGGGATTATTTAGATTTTAGCAAAATCTCAATTAGTTTTAGTTGTTTAATAAGATATTAATTTTTTATTGTCTAACCAAATTTTACGTCAAAATAATTTCTCAAATGTAGAGACGTAACTCGATAGATTGACGCATCGTTTGATAAGTATTTAGCATTGCTCAACAGTTCGGCTCATCATTCGACATGTATCTACCATTGCTCGATAACTTAAAAGAGTGCTAATAACTTGTTTAGATGTCTAACAGTACTCGATAAACATTTAGTAAGATGCCAACTTGTTGAGTTGGTTTGTTTAATAACTCGACATCTTGCTTGACATTTTGACACTTGATTAAGCGATTCAAAAAATTGATATTTTACAAAAACTCAAAGCTGCTCCGAAGATTTGGTTATTTTTTGCATTTCACCAAGTTGTTTGGTGAGTTTGTCATACAGATCAAATCTTACTTGGTAATAAATGTTGAAAATCTCGAGTCGATATTGACAAAGTAAACTTTTGGATCGCTACCGATAAAGTAAACTTTAATTAGCCTAATCTAATCTAGAAAATACTAAACACAGTAAAAAAAAACCCAAACATCTAACCTAGTCAAAATTTGTAATATTTAAATAATAAATCACATCACATAAAGAATCCATGGATATAGGCAATCAATATAAGATTACAAGATATTACATACTAAATCTGGTTTTCAACCCAATAGCCAATATAATAGAGCCTCAAAACTATTTTCCGTTTCATTTGCTCAATTCTAGGGCCCTGAAATTATTTCACGTTTTACTTTCTCAATCTTGGTGTTTCTTCATCTCTTTCTTCTCTCTTCCCACATCCCTATAACGATATTTATCTTTTATGTTCAGTCGCTCTCTCATAACTAAATCTGATTCTCAAACCTTATATTTATAAATCAATATAGAGATCATCAATTCTTAATAAAAGTAGGATTTCTATTTATTATATAACTATATTTTCCTATTCTTTTTACTTTTCCTACCTATTGTAGAAGTCAACTACATTTTCAAACCGTAAATTCTGTAATGAAGCTTTCAGATGTTATTTTCCATACTATATATCCCATTCTTCTGGGAAGCTGTAGCTTTGTCTCTATTTTACTGTTTCTGTATAAATCTTGGTCTCCTCTTGTCACTTTATTCTAGATTTGGATGTAATTCTTGTCCTACTTCAAGAGGAGAATTTGTGTCCAGTTGAGCAATATTATATCTCAGCATCTTCTTCCATATATATTGTGGAAATCACACTAGAATGAAGAACAGAAGAAACAACACATTTTCAATCAACTGATAACATTTTTTAACCAAAAAAAAAAAAAAAAAAAGAAGTTATGCAACAAAAGATACAGAAAAACATTTAGTCGTCTTCACATATTTATCTGAGAACATAGACGTGCATGCGGCTTAAAAAGCCTTGCTGGGTGCCCGTGGCATTATCCAACCATTTAGAAAATGGCGTTGCAACTAGGTGCAATAATCTTAATTGCAACTATGCCTTAAATTGGACATTCTCTGAGCTCAGATCTATTAAAGAAGGGCAAAAGTAACCTAGATTATCATGTCTGAATGAAATAAATCTATGAATTATAGAAAGTAGATATGTGGTCCATCTACATATTACACATCTTTTTGCCAAGAGGGTACCTTGAACCTGGGAGGGAACAGACCTCCAAGTTCAAGGCTTCCACCACTCGTTGGGATTACACATCCCTTTAATATTTCTTTACATAGCAAAAACAAGAAATCACATCAGTATAATTCCTTTCGTGTTTAAACTGAGGACCAAAAACAATCAAAGTTCAGCTATCACAAAAAAGTGAGATGGTTTTCACTGAGGGCAAGCATTAAATTCAGATAGTTCTCATATGAGAAAGAAGAACATACTAAAGCTCAATCTTCTGTTGAGATCCGATACACTCTCCTCAGATGTCAGTAAGAATCGAGCTTCATTAGTAAAATTCAATCACTTCCGCTCTTGTTCAAGCAAACGATAGACTTGGAGCTAGAACAAAGGAGTAATGTGCAAGGTTGACCAATGGCTTTGCTAAACCATAAGTTGACTTCATTTCAGTAACCATGGACATCATACCTACAAATTAAAATAATATTAATACCATCTTTTTGATGAGAGGAATGCATACCATTCGGATATGGTTGATGATATATGTTTTTGTTCTACTAAATTCTTTCTCATGGAAGAGAAGAATCAAGTGCAAACTCCACAACTGAGCGGAGATCATCCCAGTCCTCATATGTGAACCACTGATCATTCCCATATGGATTCTGAAAGCTTGAAGATGATGCCATGGTTGGAGATTGCACCATGGTACTGCTGAACTGCTCTTGCACTGGTAGTTGGTTGTTAACGCTCTCATTGACTTGATGATCAACTACGAAGGGTCTCGGCTTGTTAGTTTGATGAAAAACAGGAGCTTCAAAACTGATGTAGCTCTCCTGCAGATCATTGTTAGAGTAATCCATAGCACACGTTTTAGAGGTTGATTCCACTGAATGACGTTTAGTAGTAGAAGATGTTTCTCTCCAATCTGGTGTGTACTTTCTGTATGACATATTTCGCTTGAAAATGCGACATATAGTCCATACTTCCTGTCGCCCCACCAAGAAAAAAACAAATTCAATAATTTATGCTAAAGATTCTATAAATTTTTCTTTAATAATGACACACTTGCATGTTAAAAAATTTCTTAAAAATATTTATCAACATAATCTTTAATGCATTGTTTCAATGCATTTGATTTATTCAGGTTTTTTAATCTGTTCAACCAATAAACAAAATAAATTAAAATGGAGACAAAAAAAAATTCAATAATTTATATGTCAAAATCGATTCTCCAAATTGTTTGATAACAAAGCTACTTGTACGGTAAGAAACTTCTTAAAAATATTTGTCACATAATCTTCGATACATCATCAGATTCAATCATGTTTTTTATTTTTAAAAATTCTTAACATCTAGAGAAAAATATTTCATACATTAAAATATGAAGATATGAATTCTCATTAACAATGGAATCAAAATAATCTCTACATTGATAAGAAGAATCCTCTCAATCGGCTATAATTTACTATTTGAATGAAACTAAATCTTGTAGAAATAGAATCACATTGAATATTAGTGTAAATGATCTATTGTTGGATAGACGCCAAAAATCTGATCTAAATAATTTGTGTTTATCATTATTCACTAAAAGGCTAGAAATATATTACGTTGGTATCCCCCGTTATAATAACCACTTTGGTATCTAAAATATATTTCCTCTCAATATTTCCATAATATGAGTAATGATCATTTTATGGTAATTTCTGCTTACCGCTTCTTGAAGAGTGGTTTTATCATTTGCGTTGCCATTATTGTCCTCCTTAGAGGGAAGGCGAAACTCGTGCATCATCCAATCAGTCTTGGTGCCTTTTCCTGCGCTTCCACGGTAGTAAACAAGTGTTTTCTTGAGACCAATGCAGTCACGGCCTTCTCCACCGAGTGAATACACTTGCTTGTCGATGCCGGTTGCTTTCCAAAACCCAGATCCTGTCACTCTATTCGGTCTTATACTGTTCCTATACTTTCTCCCTCTTTTGCAAAAGAAGTATCCTTCCTTGTCAGCTGTAATATTGATTTCTGCACAATAATTAACCCATTTTAAGATGAGATCAGATAAGTATTATCAAAAGATATTTATATATGCATGCATGGAAATGGCCCAAAAGAAAAGATATTAAAATAATTGAGATGCACCAAGTATTTAATTAAGAGGGTTTAATTTTATTAATAGAATAATTAAATTATTGAAAATAAATCTTAATAATCCTTGTAATAAAGCCCTAAAAGTGATCCTGTGATCAAGAATATGAAAATCATCTCATATATCAAAACAGGGTTGAACCTGCAAACTACAAACTGCACTATTTAAGAACGAAGAAAGCTAGAAATCAAACTTATTAATTTCCAGCATGCAATTAGATTTATAAGCTACCTACCTCAGTTCAAGGCTTTCAATCCCTTGATCAATAATATCAAACTATATATTTTCTACTTTTCGCTAAAGAAAGATAGAAAAAATGAAGAGATATATATATATGTATATATTCCTAGATGCTGGACAAATTTAAAAGCCCAAAAATGAGTATGTATATGATTCATACTTGGGAGATCCCATGGATCATGTTTGTAGATATCAATCTGTTTGATGAGTTCGATACGGAGGGGTTTGTTATCAACTTTTCTGCGAAGATAAAACCCGACAAGTTCTTCATCAGTTGGATGAAAACGAAACCCTGGAAGCTGCATCTCATGATCATCGTTGGAGATAGCAGTAGTTTGTTTTGTCGTCATGATCGATCGACTGATAATTTCTTCCACTAACCTAGCTAGCAATATTTCTATAGGAGCACATACAGGCCAGTTTGAAGATGAATGACAGAAAGCTTCTTTAAAAGTCTCACAAGAGGTTGGTTTTTTCTTCAAGTCAAGTCAATCGACAGGCTTTGACTCTATTTGGAAGACTGAAGGAGAGCCAGATCAAAAAGTTATATTATCAGAATTTCCCAAGTCACAACTACCATCAATAACAATAACATAATATAAAGCTAATCTATAAAATTCGAGGCCTTGATGGCATGCACTTCAGTTTTGTATAATCCTAATTATTAATTGAGGAGAGTTACTGAATCATTATTACATGTGTTACGTTAATTATAAAATCAGCAGTATGATATATAGGAATAAGACCTCGTCAAGTTTGAGAAAATGGATCCTCACATAATTTGCTGATAAATGGTGTTATGTTAAAGAATCAACTATAGTACAGAAGAGTAGGTTTTGAAAGAATATTTGGAATATTAATCAATTAATTAACTTGTAATTTCAAAAGTTTTCCAGAAGCCTAGACCAATAAAATGAATGAACCAGTTAATTGATAGTCACTGTAGAACTGAAGATGATATTCAAAGTGTTGAACAAACAGTAACAAAAAATAAGTAAATATATATTAAATGCATTATTTTCTTCTCCAATGATGTTAAGATTGAATATAATACTCTCAATCTCTTCAATATTTTCTTGTAAAATCAAAACACAAAGATTCTAGAGATCGCATACAATATTTGACCAGATGGGTGAACTTATAATCATGCGCATATGCATCCGAAGTTAAGAGAATTGAAGAGCAGGCTTGTATTGTTTAATTAATTATTAACTCATGAATTCAACCTTTGACTTGGTAAAGCTTGGACTTAGATTCTATAATGTACATATTTTATCTTGAACCTGAAAGGTGGCTGTAGTACAAATGCTACACATGTTAAAGTTTCTTTTTTTAATCACCGAAGCTGCGAATTGGTATCTGGGAATTGTGGCTTTCTTCCTTATCCTTAAGCATTACCATTATAATTTTTCGAGTAAGTCTCTCCTTTACTTTTGTCGTAAATGCAGCAAACTATGAATGAATTTGTAAATAGATTAATATATTTTATATGTTTTGTGCGAGAAGGTAACATGTATATACTCCAAGGAATTCAAGTCTCTGACCGACTGACCCTGTACAAGCACAAATCATTTGACCGAGATGTTAAACAAATCTTTCAAATCATAGTATTAAGCTGCGACATGGACTCCGACGTGAATGATTGAATATGAAATATTCAAACTACTAATCAGCAAAAATCTCTCCTGTACATCATGCATTAGAAAATAATAAATTCCAAGTTAAGTAAAAGGAATTGTCTCTATAATGTATTACCAAGTCAAGAAGGATCAACTTGTTTAGTCCAAGTTAGTTCAGCTCTCACTCTAATGAACGTCTTTGATGGATAAGAATAAATCTACCGTATGCAAAATGTTTGTATCATTAATTCTCAGACCAGTTCCACTTATGTGCGTTTAGTTTTCTGGGATTTCATCATTAATTTCCTTTTTTAGGTTAAATGTCATTTCACGGGTGATAAAAATATAACATGTAGGGACATCATCAATTCTCCTCTAAACTTCAAATCCCTTTTAACAAGTCTTTTGTTGACTTGAGTTGGAAGGGTTAGCTGAGTCCTCATACTTGTTATCAAGTTGTTGCGCGATTCATTCCAACCCAATAAAAGGAATCTCTGGTTTTATGGCCTCTGGGCTTCCTGGATGCGACTCGGTCGTTGATGGTAAGAAAACATGGTCCAGTTTTGACGTGGAAAAGTTGGACAAAAACTGAGTTGTCAGCAGATAATTGTCGCTAGCCATCCAATATTGAAAAACACTTAAATAAAGTAGTCTCCTCTTAAGATATGTTTAAACTTATAAGAGTATAGGTTAATATCTCAAAAACTCGTATAATTCATTTTAAAAATTATTTAGTTTTATTGTAAAAGAAGTAATGATAATTATATATACAAAATGATATGACATCAAATGAATAATTTTACATTATTCATTAATATTTATTGTTCTAACTTTTATATATTCATTTTACCTCTTATTTGATACTCTATCACTTTGTATACATACGCATTACTATTATAAAAATTACCTTTGTATTTAATGATTTTAATCAATAAATTGTGTGTTTCAGTGAGCTTTGAACCATTGAATATAATTTTCAATAAATTTTTAATCATTGACCGCAGAAGGTGGAAAATCTGAGTCATCGGCAGCTAATCATGGTTAAGGATCCAATTTTGAAACACTAGGGATCTAAAAACAGAGAAAAACTATGTATGCTTCATGTGAGTAAGGCGTCCTGAACACGTGCTTGAAAGTGGAAATTCTTTCGACCAGGGAACACATCATCTTGTAAAATAAAATATGAAGCAGGTTTAGTCAGCATTCTTTGACGAATTAACCTGAAGAAAAAGCCAAAGCTTGGAGAAGAGAAAAAGTCCAAGTTGGTCAGGAAAGGAGAAATATGTAGGCTAAGGCCTTTAACTTCTACTTTCTGGACGAAGTAGGTAGGACCATTTTCTCATATATAAATGCCCATATAAAGAAATTAAGCTTAACCATCAAAAGTTTTTGGAGGCACCTGATCTTCATTCTAACCAGTTAAAAATTTAATAAAACTTTAGCATCGGTTTGACTGGTATATTTTATGATTAATCGCTAGAAAAATCAAATATTCAATTTCAAGATTTCAAAGAATGTAGACAATAGAACTCTCATATTGCTGCTAAGCCTTTGAAAATGCAAAAACTTCCATCACTAGCCCACCACCATATTTTCCATTAAGTTGAAAAAGGGTTGTATAGCCAACAACGATAAAAGTAATATTTACACTAATTCAAATCAAAAGTTGAATACAATATTGAGGAAGAACCAAGCAGATCAATAGATTGAATTCATATTAAATAGTAACATAACTATGACATGGATTTTAAAAGAAAACTTTTCGTCAGTTTGTCCTCAAAGGATCACATCCTATACTTGCTAATAAAATTAAGGGCATATCTATTCAAGAGAATTTTCAAACTATATGAAGCTTCCATACGTTATCTTTACTATTAATCACATTCTTCTGGGATTCTGTAGCTTTTTCTCTATTTTATTTTTAGCGTTTCTCTATAACTGTCTGTCTCCTCTTGTCACCTTATTCTGGATGTGGATGTACTTCTTGTCCTACTTCAATATAAGAATTTTTCTCCAGTTGAGCAATATTATATTTCAGCAATATGCCAAACAAAATCCTCCCCTGCTTCCATAGAAAATGAGAAAGGACTAAATGAATACAATAAAAAATAGTTTACTAGTTTAAGAAGCAAAATAAACAATTGAATGACCAACTTCTGGATATGACTAATACAACTTACCTTCACTCTCCTGTATGATGCTAAAGTAGCCAAAGGTTCGTTTGATTTTTGCACTTTTCCTTCTTTGAGAACAAAATTGATCATCTGGCACCGGTTGCATCCACCTAAGGACTGGACAAGGAAGCAAAACCAATTAGAATACGGGAGAGTGGTTTACTACAAGGGCACAAAAATGACCATTTTCTTTTTTTTTGGATAAAAGAGGATTCATATATTTATTGTCAATCACTAACTTCTAGACCAATCAAATATCGTTTGGAAAAGAATAACAATAAGCTATGCCTCAAGTTTTTGCCAAGATTTTGCTTGGAAAAATGCAAAAGATGTAAAGATGAAACTTACAAGTGATAGAAAAATATCAGTATCTTTAAATTGTATGATTTCATAATGCTCTGGTTGCCAATGTCAAACATCAGCTAAACCTTGGCATTTTCTATTTCATAAACATCCAAATACAAAAAGCCACCATAGCTCCCACTGCAATTCAAGGTGACTTACAGTAAAATACTTGTTTCCAATTTTAAGATTTCTCCACCCATCTTCAGCGTATGGTTCACCTCCAGATAGGACAAGGTTGGGCCTAAATCTCATAGGAGTTACGTTAACTGGTGCTTGACGAGTACCATTTTCTGCATCTGCTTCTATATATTTTATAAATCACATTAGAACAAAGAACAGAAAAGAATCAACACATTTCAATCAACTAATAACTTTTTTTTGGGGATATAAAGAAAACTGATGCAAGAAAGGATGTAAAGGAAACTATCAGTCATCACATCATCTGAGAAGATAAACATGCATGTGGCTTGAAAAACTTTGTTGGGAGCTTGTGCCATTTTCCAACCACTTAGAATTTGACCTCGCAGCTAAGTGCAATAATATCAATTGCTTTAGAATCTCAGGTTATAGTACAGTTCTTCATAGGATGTGCAAATATGCCTTTTAACATTCTCTTAGCTCAGATCTACTAATTAATGAACGGCAAAAGTAACCTTGATTACAATAAAACTTATGATGGTTTGGAAAAGTGCATCATGCCTGAATCAGATAATTTATGAATTATCAAAAGTAGAAGTCTGTTCCATCTACGTACTACACATCCCTTAGTATGCTCTTTAATGTTTCTGTACATAACAAAAGCAATAAGTCACCTCAAGTAGTTCCTTTTTTAAAGAATTTATTTATTCCCTTTTCGTGTGTAAAATGAGAACAAAAAATAATCTAAGTCCAGCTATCACCAAAGTGAGATGGTTTCACTGGGAGCAAGTATTAAACTCTTATATGGCAAAAAGTGAGAAAGTGGAACATACTAAAGCCTAATCGTCTGTTGAGATCCGATACACTCTCCTCGGATATCAGTAAGAATTGAGCTTCATTAGTAAAATTCAATTTTATATCCAAATCTCGGCACACGCCCACACTTCTGTTATTGTCCAAGCAGACAGAAGACTCGGAGCTACAACAACGGACTAATGTGCAAGGTCGACCAATGGCTTTGCTAAACCATAAGTTGACTTCATTTGGGTAACCATAGACTTCATACCTATTAATTAACAAATAACAATTACTGTTTTTAGAACAGTAGAATGACTAAGAGAAATGCATCCAAAAAAGAATTATAATAAACTTAGTTATGCAAATTACATTTACTATTACCTCAGGGTATGCATATCAATTTCCTCTCTCTCATATGAATCTGGCTTAAGGTTGATCAGCAACTTATCTCTGCAAAGTGGCGACTCTACAGACATTATTTCTTGATTGAGGTCTATTAAAGTAGTAATGAGGCACATATCATGAACCTACAAACATGATTCAGATGAATCAAGACTTGATCTTACATATATTTTTTATTTGGCACTAATAGATTCTGTTCAAGTGATACAGGTATGCCAATTTGTAGTATTTTCTACAAACAATATGCTTGCCAACAATTATTGGTTGGGATGTTTGAACATGAATGAATCATCAATCAATATCGAGAACAAAGTTTTGCACTTATGAGCATGGGGACTTTCAACTTCTAGACAGTTGAGGTTTCATATAATCATATGATTGTATGTCTAGACAAATTATAATACATAGGCTCAACCACTTAACACAGCTAAAATTTGAAATTACAACCAAGTCAATTTCTGATACACTTACAATCAACATGAAAGAGGGATTAAGTCAAAGAAATTACAGTAGGGAAAAAGTAAACATAACGCAAATAACTTGAAGATATTTTTCTTTTCTTGTGAAAGCATAAGCATGCCGATTAATTTTTTATTTAGTAAATCTATATAATTATGCTGATAAGGGCAATTTATCAAGCATATACATCACTCCACGTAAATGCAGCAACTCTTATATAAAGGAATGCAATTCACCTTCTTCTGCGTAAGAACTTCACCGGTTGGACTTTTAAGCAGCCACTCTCGATCATGTAATAGACCTGATTCAGTTTCAGGAAAAGGATGTAAACTGTTCAGATATATTTTATAGACATGATGATTTCTGAAACACAAGATACATGATATTCCTATCTAAGAGTTTCTACAAAATTAAATGACAGATTTATGAAAACTCTTAGTTTTGGCACCGTTGGTAGAAATGTCTATGATGTTGCACAACACTTAGCAAAGACTTTAGGTAGGCTAAAGACTTGAATGTTAAAATTATATTTTGATAAATTAGTGCAAACAAGAATAAAATTACCTGCACTGCAAAGAGGCCAACGTTCTACACTGAATCCAGCACATGATTTAATTGGGTAGACAGTAATAGACTTGATGAAACAATTTGAAGCTGAGAGTACTCCTTCAATGCCTGAAATTTAAGAAAATTCAGATGTCAGGTACACTACACTAACATGCTGCATCATTCTTCATTTCCTTAACTTTGTAGGTAAATGACACCACAATAGAAACAATATCAAAAGTACGGAAGGAAAAGAAATGTACAAAGCATGAAGAATTAAATTACAGTGGATAATAGAACCAAAATATAAGTAGTGAGGAGAGTATAAATAGCAACTTGAAGGAGTATAACTAGCAAGAAGGAATCAGTATAAGAAAATTAATTAAAAAAAAAAAAGAAAAAAAGAAAGGGGACAGCTTATATGATAAAAAAAATAACAGAAAAATTTGATTATAATTTTAATTAAGAAATATTATGCAAATAAAAATGAAGAACAGAAGCTCTAAAGGAGGTATATGGAACATGAAACGCATCGAAGGGAAATCATCATGTGTGTGGACAATCAAACTGATGACTAACATAAATACATAATTTGATAAAAAAATTTGTGGAAAAATAAATCTTATGTGATTTGGAATCTTGTTCATCGCCATTTTGATTCACCAAGAGTTCACAAGACCTTTGCTGCCATAATATGTAAAAGTTAAAAAAAAAAAAAATTTCACAGCCTACGAACTAATAGGATAAAAATTATAATAAAAACCTTCAGCTATAGGGGGGTTGGAGCTTGTTGTCAACAGATTTCCATTCGCAGATTTATTTGGCAACAGTATGAAGGAACTTTTTACGAAATCAATAAATTTCTGCAGATAGAGATAACTTAAAATCAGTAAAGAAGTCGACTTGCAGGAACTCTTGTTAAAATATACCAACCCACCAAACCACTAAGCAACTTTGGAAAGATCAACAACTCGCTTTAATGTTTCATGAACTATGCAACCGGATGATTAAAAGAAACATGTAGCCTCTGCAAGCCTCATGTATATTGACATTCATTAGAAGTACACTCTTTAGAAATTCACATATTATGGAAAAAGGGAAATATAACACTATGGGAAAGGAATTTATTTATTTATTTTTTCAGACTAAAAAAATTTCATAGAAATTGACAAGTACTTCTATCTACCTTGGCATCTTCATATGTTGACATGTAACCAAATGATACCCTAACAGCTCCAGTTGGTTTTCCACGTAAAATGTCATTGTCATCCCAGCAAACATGCCCGGCCTGGACTCAAAAGTAAAACTTATAAGGATGTATTTATGTCAACCATACCCTTTGCACTGCTACTAAATTTTAATATAGAAACAGACTAAAGAATACCTCTACATTTGATAGAAGATCCGAGTGAGACAAGTTGAGATATTTTGCACATGCACCAGGATTGCAAAAGCATCCTGTCTAAACAAAAACATCAGGGAAAAAAGTGAAAAGAAGTCCCATCAGGAAGCCATTGTGGAGGGTGGTGTCCGCCTGTTGAGCCATTTAAACATTCATTCTTTTTTTTTTTTTTTTTTTTTTGGATGAGAAACAAATGCATACAAGAATTNCGCCTGTTGAGCCATTTAAACATTCATTCTTTTTTTTTTTTTTTTTTTTTTTGGATGAGAAACAAATGCATACAAGAATTGTTAAAAGATACCATTTTGAGTTCAGTAGTAATGCAATATGGTAAATTAGTAACAAAATTAAAGTTGTTAACTCCAATTTAAAATTAAAGAAGTAACTCTATATAAGCTTATTTTTGCAACTCTCAACTATGTAAACATATCAACTTTTTTCATTCAATAATTTGGTGTTCGAAAGAATAGACTAGACATTAGATAAGAAATGGGAAATATATCTCTTAAGATAAGTATTTATTTAACCATCTGAACAAAACCAAAGACGGAAATATATGCTTAACAGCTTTTCCAAATTTACCCGTAACTGAATTCCTGATAGGGAAGCCAACTTTTCAACCTCACGGTATCCGAACCAAGAGCCGTCTGCCCTTTTCAAGTTGAATGCGACAATGGGACCCGGTTCATTACAAGAAACCTAGAAAATAACAGCAAATATAGTTCAACTAAACCAAAACAAGTAGGCACTAATACAAATGCAATAATGGCAGGCACAGAATGCTTGAAGATGATTTAATTACCCCAGAATAACCACTTTTGACACAGAGAATCCCATAGTAAAATTTACACTAGATATAAACAATAAAATGTGCCAATCCTAGAAATATTGATCATATAAATTACTTTCAGTTATAGAACTAACCTTTGAAATGAGATTTCCATAAAGTTTACAGACAGCGGATCCATTTTCATGCCTTAAATTTAAGAGCATCTTCCTCACATATGTGGCAAGTGATGTTGTATGCCTATAGGCCAATAAGTAAAGCATAGTTTGAGAGTAAACACCAATGTGAATCATAAATGTTAAAATTAGTATAAGATGGTGCTGTATGCATGAAGATTAAGGGCATTGTTTTTTTAGACTAATCAAGGAAAAAATCATATAAAATAGACAAATATGGTATACAACTGTCTTCCTGACTCATGGTAGTACATATGGGAGCAAAATATGCTAAATTTGTAAATAATAACATTGATCATAAGACATGAAGCAGAATCTCTGAACCAGGCAGAAAATAGTACTCAAACCGACAATTGAACTACCTATTTTCTGAATAAGCTAAATAGCACTAGCAATAGCACTAGCTCTTACACAATGAACCCACAAAACTCTAAAATCAGGAGTGCAGGTAAAAGCAAATTATCACAAGGTAACTTCAAATGAATTAATATGACAAAGTATAAATACAAGAAGATAACAAATTAACAGAAAATTTCAGCAATCATATAGTATAACAAAAAATCTTCAAATTTCCTTTAGAAAAACTCAAAAAGAAAATTATAAAGTTCTCTTTGTAATCTATTCCGTTAGGCTCTAGTAAGCAATCAAATCTATTAACTGGCAATCTAAATTTAAAAAAATAAAGCAAATGCGAGCAGTCAAATTTGCTAGATACCAAACTCCTTGAAATGGAATGAAATGACTTCAGTCAACTGTTTTAGAACAATATAATTTGACTAAGTTACTGTAAGGGAGTTAGTATATTTAAAGGGTCTCTCTCTTTACTTTGTAAATGGATTAGAACTGAATAAAAATGGATTTTTCCAGTGATGGATAATGCAATGAATATAAAATTGCAACCTAAATTCATAAGACAATGGGAATCTTCCCCTTTCTATAACTAGAAGAGTATGCAAAAAAGTTACATCAAATAAATTTGCACACCGGCATATTGCAGATACAGTCAAAGAATTGATTATTTTGAACCCATGATGGATGGATGCTATGCTCAGGAATGAAGTGGTGCCATCCTCAAAAAGCTCCTCAACACCTTTTCGCCTTTTAACAAAGTCAATGTCAGCAATTGAGGCAGCAACTGTGCCTGAAAATTTTTTGTGGTCAGTAGAAGATACCATTGATATTGTGTATTGTGTTCAAATAATAAATCTAAGCACAAACCTCCACTGAAGTAGGTCTTCTTTAGTAACTTTGCAGCATCTGCAGATATCAATAATGGGAAAATGTCAAGAAAAACCGTTTTGCATTTCAAAATATGATCAGCATCACATCATATGAACCTTCATTTCTAAAATCAATTAATGTCATTCTAAAGGGGAGATGAAGAAATAGCAAAATTGACTATTAGTGAGAGACAAGTTGGAAATAGTTGATTTGAACTTCAATAGAATATAATTAAACATATATCTGTCATAACCCCTCTCCATCTTTTTAATCTAAAATGTTAACCAAGTCACTCTATGTCTTATATACCAGCTCAGGAATGCTCATGCTAAAGATGTGATATCTTACACAACGAATTGCTCCCAATGACCTGATACTGAAATCAAGCAAGGATAAGGTCTATCAAAGACACGCTTGACTCTAGTGCTACCTGACGTTGATCCTTCATTTGCCTATTTATCTATTTATTTTGTAGGAAAAATAAAGTAGTTTACCTTTTCATAAATCAAACTATCAAGAATAAATCAACTTTTGCAATAGAACAACGCAGAGACATAGGACACGAAGGTCAATTATATGATAGGACAGTACTTAGGATAGAGTCAGAAAACTCTTCAAACCATGTCTGCAAAAATATATAAATTTCTCCAAATCGATTGCTTACCATTTCTTATAATGAGAGCACCAAGTCCAGTTGGATAACCAAATATCTAGCCAAAAAAAAAAAAAAAATGCAAAGGAAAAACATAAATACCTAAAGAAAGTAATTCATTTTCCACTAAATGCATCCAAATTCATATAAGATTACCTTATAGAATGACATGACAACAAAATCTGCAGGATACTTTGACAAATCTGGTGGTTGTGTGACACATCCTTTTGCAGCATCAACCAAGACCATCCAAGACCCCCTAGATATGAAAAAAAAGGAGACAAAGTATATTAATTGTAGCCTAATACCAGCTAAAGCATAAACATGGTCAATAACTAATGAACTAATACAATCAACAAACATAAGTAAGATGTTAATATCAAAGAAATACGCGACAAAAGAATATGACAATCCAAAGAAAATTTATGAACTGCCTTTTTTATGCATCACAGTTGCTAGACAAATGCAAAACAACTGTTTGACTCTGTGTTACATGTTTTCTTTTTTCCTCGTTTCCTACAGTTACCATGCCTTAAACAGGACCTAAAGTCGGATTAGTTGAACCATAATCAACCACCTTAGACTAGGAAGAATGTCCAAAGCCGAGAGTGCAACAAGCACCTAAACTAAATGCACAACATGGTAAAATTCACATACTGGCTAAAAGGAGAGTTTTCCAAAACTCTTGGTGGGTTTTTCTTCATAATATTCACCAAGTCAGGGGTGAATCTTGATCCTGTGAAATTGCACTCCGAGGGAAAGGCAAATAAGTTATATGGACTGCCTGCAATGAAATGAAGCCAAAGATTTATAAAAATATCATGTAGTATCAAGCAAATATCCTTACTAGATAGACAAATCCTATCTCTCTCACATAAGTATACTATAGGATCCAAGGGTAGTCCTTTCTTATAAGCTTGATTTTATTCCCTTGAAAGCATACTCTCATCCCATTTTTATTTCCCTCCTGCACCTTTAGACACTAATTGACAATTCAAACAATCCTCAAATTATTATACACAACGCTCTGGGAATCAGTTACGACACATGCTTACAACAGTCTGGATACTTTAAAGGCCCTAAAAACTGATGAGTAAATTTTATAAAGAAATCAAGCATATACAAGTAATATTGCCTAAATGCTAATAATGAATAATCCACAAATCAGAACTACTTTAGGCCCCTCAGGGTCAATAGTAGAAATTTACCTGAAGACTCTCTTCCCAGAAATTCAGGTTCATTTCTCCTTTGTATTGGGAGCAGAGATACATTCAAAGAAGCCATGGGACTTTTAGACGATCCGCCATGGTCCAAAGACTCTTCAATATCTACTGCAAAGGCTGCAGCTCCGTGACTGAGAGCATATCTAAATACTGATAAGTATAAACATAATGACTGATTCAGACTCATATATATAAATTTATTAAGGTGCCAACCAAGGGATGATCAAATGGCAGGATACTCTCTGATCCCAAGTACACTATTGTGATTCTCCATTGTGTACATAAAACTGCTCTGTTGGCTCCATGGAAAGGCCTCTCCAACCAGCTTTAACGCTGCTGTTGCCCCAGAAGTAAATATGCATTTGTAGTCTCTTGGAGATGCATTGCAGTAATCAAGGACCTATCTCCAAAACTAAAAATTTTATGATCCCTCCAAACATAAATAGGCAAGAAAATTCACCATGTTGATATCTACAAACACTTGCAGAGCACAATTTCTATGGGTTAAGAAATTTACAAATTTAAGAACCCAAAAAAAAAAAAAAAAGAAAAAAAGAAAAAAAAAGACAAATAAACTAATAAGAATTTCAGAGGTTTACTGATCCTNAACCCAAAAAAAAAAAAAAAAAAAAAAAAGAAAAAAAAAAGACAAATAAACTAATAAGAATTTCAGAGGTTTACTGATCCTAACAGAATGATATTAAGAACATCTACAGAGGGCATATAATACCTGCTGGCGTGCTTCCCTTACAATGTCACAAGTGGCTGAACTAGAGTCACTTTGGCTATCTAAATTTAAATTAAAGAGATCAATTGCAACTCTATAGTCTCAGATAATATAACTAAAATTACCCATAACACAAAGTTTACATAAAACTAAAAGTATTATCAAATTTAACTAATTGGCAAAACAGGATACGTGGATTTCCATAAACATTATTGGTGAGATCTTTGAAGATTGCTTCCATTTGCAACTCAGAGTACAAAGTTGATCCTGCATGATCCAAGTAAACACTACCTACAATTGCCAATCCAAAAAAAAAAAAAAAAAACCAATTCATTATAAAACAGAGAACAATTGCTTTCCCACACAAAACAAATTGGAGAACCCAAAATAATTCAACGTACAGCTTAAAACACAATCAAAGATGCTAAAGTTTCCAAATTTCCTCGGTTACATATAAAACAAAATTCAACCCAGAAAAATAACATATTTTTTTGGTCTAAAGCAATATTCAAGATAGAGAGAAGTGAAAATAATGAAGCTGACCATTTTCTAATCGCTTGAATTCAGTGGCTCGGATTTCGTCAATGCTTTTTGGACCATTTGGGTACCCGTAATCTTCACCAAACTCCATCAAAAACTCTTCTTTATCGCTAAAATTCATGCTTTGATTCAAGAAACAGATTATTCGAGTGAATATTTATATGTTCCGCAGCGAATTTTAGAGAGGCAGAGAGAGAGCCGTCTGTTAATGACTAGAAGATTCGAAGTGTTTTGTGTTCGATTTTGGAACTTGTAAGAACTGGGTCCGTCACGTGGCTAAATGGATTTTGTTTCGTGCTTCGATTAATCACATGTTTCAAGGACGTACAGGTAAGATTCACCGCCTTCTCTTCCTTTAAGTTGATGATGTGTTTAATGAAATCATTTTTATTTTCTTAATAAAAACAATTTAATAGAAAAACAATAAAGGGCCAATGCTCAAAAATAACTAAATTTTATGCATATTTTAAAATTTAGTTAAACTTTTTAATTCATCTACGAGTTAATTGAGCATTTTCTAATAAAAAAATCTTTTAAAAAACCCATAAGAAAGTTAACAAAACTATAATCCTCTTTGTATATTATAAAATATCATATTTATCTTTTTAATTTTAAAGTCAAAATTTTCGTTATTTGTACATTTTCTTTTCAACAATTTTCAATTTAAAAAATTAATGATTGATGGATAGTAAAACTCTATTTTCTTAAACTTTTATCTCTCCAAAAGTTCACCCAAAGAAGTAACTTCTTTTTATTTTTATTGTTTAATTATATTCTTGCAAAATATTTAATAATATATATTAATTAGTGAATAAAATTGATCTTACAATGAATTCTTCGATGTAATGATTGTGACGAGGGAGGAACTGGCAATATTATTTGTTAATTTAACTCTTCACTCGAATTATCAGCATAATCAGATTATTATAACTTAATTTTTTTTTCTTAAATATAATGCAAAAATTTTATTTCTTTTGTTTAAGTTAGAAATAATAAATACAATTATTCACTTAGATTATAATAAGTATGATATATCGATCGAAATCTCAATCTAACAAAAGAACTAATTAGTATAGAAAAAATTTAAGCTTCTTTGACTTGCATGGATGAGTTATATATTGTGTGTGGCATCCATGAAGATCCATAGATGAAGCCTAAGCAAGTGCAAAATCGAGAGACTTCTTTCCATCATGCGCGTTGCCGAAGAAGTTGTTCATGTAATCCTTGAACAGAAGTTCGCGAAAACGAGTGCCTTCTCTCTCCACCAGTTGGGGTAGCGGCCCGATTTTCTCTGTTGGTTTTGGCATGGTAAAGATCGGGATTGACACTCTTGATTTGGTGCTTGTGGTGCGTACTCTGTGTTCAGCACTTTTGTACCTTCCATTGCTTATTATCTAAAGCATGAACACAAATGAGACATGGTTAGATTATATACGACGTTACAGAATCACAGTAGGTGGGATTATCTAATTAATTACCTGTAATGTATCACCAACATTGATGACTAGAGCACCAGGAGTAGGTGGGATTTCCATCCATTCTCCTTTCTTGCCTACATCTGTAATGTCTTCTTCAACTTTTACGTATAAACCGCCAATCCCATCTTGTAGTAAAATAGTTAAGAGGCCTATATCAGAGTGTCGACCCACACCAACGGTAAGCTCTGGATTGGGGCATGTAGGATAGTAATTCATGTTCACCATCTTGGAGCCGGTGAGAGTTTCAATTTTGGAGTCGTCGAGTGCCACTCCAAGTTTCTCGAATAAAACTTTCAGTAGCTTTCTCACCATCTTGATTGATGTTCTTAGATACTCCAGTACTACTTCCCTACAAAAAAAATAAAAAATAGGATAATTAAAGATTAACATTTGCTATTATTCTCCCCATAAAAAAAAGGTTATTTACATAGTAAACATTGAGGAGTTTCTAAAATTTAGCAAAATCTTATTTTTTTTTATCTAATTAAATTCAATATAAGAGATAAAAATATTTTTTTTTCAGATAAATTGATAGATTAAAAAACGTGTTACGGAGCTGGCAAGCAGCACTCATCAAGCGATGACGAACTTTCACTAGTTAATTCGTCATTTCAAACAAACCGTGCTTATCAGCATAACTCCACGTACTATTATTAAAAAAAAAAAAAAAAAAAAAAAAGGTAAGATTTTGCAAAAAAGTAAAACANATTAAAAAAAAAAAAAAAAAAAAAAAAAAAAGGTAAGATTTTGCAAAAAAGTAAAACAACCCTCCAATTTTGATATTAATTTTCTCATATTTTTTAAAAGAAATTATAGAAGAACTTACTTGCATTCAGGGGGCCACTGTTCAAGCGCCTCAGCATCATTGGTATACACCATGCTAACGTAGTCCTTCCACTCCAGAGCTGTCTCCTTCTCTGGCAGAAAGCTCGTTCCATACTTCACCAACGGGCTGGGACTCGCTCCTTTCCGATAAATGGCCTTCTTTTCAGGTGATTGCCCGAAGAAAGAGTGTGCTTCATCCTTGAGTGACTCTAGCAACTCAACGGGCACGCCATGATTCACTACTTGGAAGAATCCCAGAGTCCCAGCGGCTGTAGCTATTTCCTCCACAACTTGGTCATGCTCTGGCCCATCGAGCTTGGACAAGTCAATGGGTGGCTGTGCATATGTGCTCGCACTTTCCTTGTCAATTCGCTCTTTTGGTGGTTGGATGTATGGCCCTGGCACCTTTGTTAGGCCCAAATCCACCATGCCTTTGACGCCATTGCCATTTTGGACGACAAAGTTGAAGAGCGAGTAGTCACTGCTGCCATTGTCCAAACTTGGAGCCATTAATTGGAATAAGCTTTTGAGTTATAGAATGAATGTCGATGAGAGGTGAGAGGTGTGTTGTTTGAGGATGTGCCACTGGCCTTGCCAAGGGCACCAATTTATACTAGTTAGGTGATAGAATTTCGTTCGTTTATTAATTTAATAAAACGTGAATGGATTCGGGCCTACTACTTGCCATTTAATTTGACTTCTTTTTAGATTTTAGAATTTGATCAGGCAATGTTGAGTGCGTTTAAGCAAGGACAACACGTTTATTGGGAGATGATACTTACTATAACATCATAAACTCATTTATATTGTTTTTATACGAGTCTGTATTGTAATCAAGTTACTTACCCTTTTGTACAAGAAACAAAAACCAATTTCTATGACCCATTTGAATAGAAAAATCATTTACAGGACATTAATTACCATAAATTATCAACTTCAAAATTCAAGCATAAAACAAGAATTCCTTTAATGAATTCTTATTTTCTTTTTCTTTTTGGTTCTTTAAGTATGAAAAGCAATTATTAGATGTAGAGGCTTCTTAATATTTATTTTTTCGTTTTCATATTTTAGATGTAAGCTTGACACTTATGACTATTGAGAAAGCAGACCATGTTCGGCGACCAACCAGACAAAAAGAATGTATGAAAGGTACTCCAAAGCCTCTCAGCACTAGTATGAAAGGCAAAACCGTGTTAGACTATTACAAGTTTAAATGCAAATATTGCATATGAAAGAAGTTTTTCACTCCCAAATCATTGCTTAAAGACTTCCGAACCTTAATAATTTGAAAAGGGTTAACATTTATTTATTAAAAAAATAAAAAGGCAAAGAGCAGTCCAATATTTTTCTATATCACGCTCAAAATCAAATATTTTATTGATATATCACGATCAAAATCAAAGATTTTATTAATGGAGAAATGCCCATACTTTGACCAATCGCCAACAAAGAAAAAGATATATTATTCATTAGCCTTTTTAACGAATTTTCTCTATATATATATCTTAAAGATATGAGATGTTACACCGTTTATATGACGTATAAATTAATCAATTTAAAATCATAAATATGCGATCGACTTTAATGTCACTTATACGTGTACAATATGTGTAACCAGGACTTTCAAGAGATTTGACTTGATCTCTCCCACTTAAAATATACAATACTTCAACTTTGAATTTTCTGGTCATTATCACTATTTCCGTAAAACATGTTCTTGGCAGCATTAAATTTTTATAAAGTCCTGATTTTAGCATCAATATAATTGTGGCTCATGCCAAGCACTTTTTCTTTCAGTGGCTCTATATGCATAATTAATTATTAACAGATTATCATATAAATTTCATAATACACATCAATTTATTGTTCCAAATGACTAATCCAGAGAGATTGGTGTCAACTTTGATCAGCTTGCTTTATATATATATATATATATATATATTTATTTATTTATTTATTGAAGATCAGGAAATCGCTAGCTATAGGTGTCACTAATGGGAAGAGTAACTGGAAATTTTTTTAGAGTAGGATCAAGTGATCATAGAGAAATTAATGAAATATCTTCGAAATGCATGTCATTGTATGTAACAGTAGCTTCAGGGGATTGCAGCTAATTAAGCTAGTGCAAAATCAAGAGACTTCTTGCCGTCATGTGCATTGCTGAAAAAAATTATTCATGTAATCCTGGAACAAGAGCTCTCCGTAATGAGCCCCCCTCTATAAGAAATTATGCGAAAATATATTGAACATAAATATTAATAATGAGTGAAAAATAAATCACTTCACACAAAGAGACACAATATTTAACGTGGTTCGGCATTCATTGTCTATATCTATAGATGAGAAGATAAATCTACTAGATCATAATTATACAAGAGTACAAGAGATCATATACCAAACCTGGTATTCTATCTGATACTCAATATTGGAGAACCCTGAAACTATTTTCATTTCACTTGCTCAATCCCCAGTGTTGTGCCTACATCTCTTTCATGTCTCTTCTCACATCTCTACAAGGATGTTTATCGTTTATGTCTAGTCCTCTCTCATATCTCTCTCATATTAGATTTAATTCTCAACCTTATATTTAAAGGTCTATGTAGGGATCTTCTAATCCTAATAGGAGTTGAACTCTTATTTATTATATAACTCTATTTTTCTATTCTTTCTACTTTCTTACTTCTAGTAAAAGTCATCTTGAATTAAGAAATGAGCCATAATCCCAACAATCTTCACCTTGATGAGTATTTCATCTAAGTGACAAACATGATGAAAAATACTTTCAACATCATTGCATCTTTGCAGTAATGCAACCATGAAAACTTTACCAGAATTATTACTTGAGAATCACTCCACATACAACTTATAATTGTTGTAGCCCATCCCTTTTGTGTATACTCAATCTTCAAAAATAATATTCTCTCAATTCGTACCCTGGAGCTCTGATATTATTTTTAAGAAATTATGCGAAAACATATTGAACATGAAGATCGGTAATAAGTGAAAAATAAATCACATCACACAAAGAGACACAATATTTAATGTGGTTCGACATCCATTGCCTATATCCACGGATGAGAAGATAAATCCATTAGATCATAATTATACAAGAGTATAAGAGATCACACACTAAACCTGAAATTCAATTAAATCTTTTCTAATTATATTATCAGAAATTTAAAAAGCTTTTACGCGATAATCTTTTACTCGACATCTCTATAATTGTGCTCGTTCAACAGCAGTCAAACTATAAAATCTTCAAATAGAAGACTATGATATATTTTTCTTTTGAAGTGAGATTATTAAAAAAAAAAACGTACTTAACAAAATAAAAAAAATAAAACTATTTTAAAAAAATTTCCATATATTTTGGGTGCATCAAGAGCAAAGTTTCATTTCTTTAAATATCAGTATTAAAAGGTCATTATTTTTACAGAAGTTTATATATTAATGAAATTAAGTAATCTTTTTGTAGAAAAAAAAAATCAATTCTAATACCAATGCAAATAAAAATTTAGTACACAAAAGATGATTTAAAGAAAATTAATTATCTTTTCTAATTAATTATCATAACATTATCAATTATTAAATTCGAGCGTAACACTAGAATCCCTTTAATGAATTTTTTTGGGTTCGACTTTTAAGTGTGGAAGTAATTATTAGATTTGGAAACTTCTTCCAATATTTAGTTTTTCCTTTTTTCATAGTCTTGACTTTTCAATAAGCATGCTAGATAAACTTCACATTCTTAGCTATTCTGAAAGCACACCAGGTCATTGGACTCTGGAGACAAGTAGAAGCCTATCTATCAACGCCATTTGTAAAAGGCATGCACCGTGTTAGACTATTATAATTGCTAGTTTAGACTGTCAATATAGCATATAATAGAGGTTTTTCATGCCCAAACTATTGCTGAGAGACTTCCAATCCGTATTTGAGAAAGGTTAACACTTATATTATTTTTAAATTAATATATCAATGGAGAAATGCCCATACTTTTGACCAACTACCAAACATAAGAAGAAGATGTATTATTCCTTAGCCTTTTAACTGATTCTTAAAAGTATTTATAAGAATCTTCAACGAACTATATATCTCTATTTAACAAGATAAATTTGGCTCATGCCATCGTCTCTATCAAGTGGCTCTTATATGCATAATTAATTGTTGACAATTTATTTCATAGGACATCTCAGCTTTCAGTTCAAAAAAATTAATCTAGAGAGACCGATCTGATTGTTGATCAGCTTGCTTGATTATATATAGGTTTCTTGAAGATCAGTACCTCTTTAAAAGTTAGAAAATATCATGCAAATCTCTTGATTTCTTTATTATTTTTATTATGGCATAGATTGAGATAAATAATTCCGAACTAAAATCTCACGAAGCTCACGCTAATGAATACTAAGTTCCAATTATCAAGCTTTATATATTTAATTTCATAAGCACAAACTCAGAGAAGTATACAAAGCAACACTTGATTGATACAAAAGTTTATTCTTCATTACAATAGACGAGAAATTAGTCCATGCAATTTGGAGAACTGGAAATTTATTTGGAGTATGATTAAGCGATAGAGAAAACTAATCGAACTTCTTCGGAATGCATGTATGAGTTATTGTATCAACATGTGGCAGTGGCATTAGGGACCAGATGGCGGCTATATATATAATTAAGCTAGTGCAAAATTAAGAGACTTCTTTCCGTCGTGTGCATTGCTGAAAAAGTTGTTCATATAATCCTGGAAGAAGAGCTCTCGGTAACGAGCACCATCTCTCTCCACTAGCTGAGGTAGTGGCCCGATCTTCTCTGTTGGTTTTGGCATGGTGAAGATCGGGATTGACACTCTTGACTTGGTGCTTGTGGTACGTACTCTGTGTTCAGCACTTTTGTATATTCCATTGCTTAGTATCTAAGCAAAGCATACAAATCAATGATGGTTAAATTATAAGTTCTACGAACTACATTTATCAAAACAATAGTCACTAAAAGTTATGAAACGCTTTTTTCTGATAAAATTTTCTCTTTAACTTCGACGTTTTTACTAAAATAGAAAATAAAAGTTTTGAAAGGCTGGAAATCTAACAACCTGTAAGGTATCGCCAACATTGATGACTAAAGCACCGGGCACGGGCGGGATCTCGACCCATTGTCCCTTCTTTCCAGCATCGATGTCTTCTTCAACTTTCACGTACAAGCCACCAATTCCATCTTGTAGTAAAATAGTTAACATGCCCAAATCCGAATGACGTCCAACACCAACTGTAAGGTCAGGATTAGGGCATGTCGGGTAGTAGTTCATGTTCACCATCTTGGAGCCAATAAGAGCTTCAATTTTGGATTCATCTAGTGTCACTTCAAGACTCTCAAACAGAGCTTTGAGTAGTTTTCTCACCATCGCAAGTGATGTTCTCAGAAATTCTAGGGCCACTTCACTGTTAAAATATAATATGTAAGGTTATTTTAGCTATTTAGATGTGATTAAAAAATAATAGTGAATGGGTAAAAAAATTAATAAATAAGAGAGATGATGATAATTTGTATAATAAAATAAGGTTATGTTATATCAAATTGTATAAAGATAATTATATAGATTGGTTAGATGTTTAAAATTATTCAAATATTAAGTATCAATATTCGAAAGGATAAAAGATCCCTCAAACATATAAAAAATCTTACTTGCATTCCTTGGGCCACTGTTCAAGGGCCTCAGCATCATTGCTATATACCATGCTAATATAATCTTTCCACTCCAGAGCTTTCTCCTTCTCGGGAACAAAGCTTGTTCCATACTTCACCAACGGGCTTGGACTCACCCCTTTGCGATAAATGGCCTTCTTTCCAGGTGATTGGCCAAAGAAAGAGTGTGCTGCATCCTTAAGTGACTCTAGCAACTCAACAGGTACACCATGGTTCACCACTTGGAAGAATCCGAGAGTCACAGCTGCTGTAGCAATCTCGTCCACCACTTGGTCATGGTCGGGCCCGTCGAGCTTGGACAAGTCAATGGGTGCCAGAGCACAGGTACGTGCACTTTTCTTGTCTATCCTTTCATGGGGTGGTTGTATGTACTGCTCTGGGACCTTTGATAGCCCTAAGTCGACCATGCCTTTTACGCCATTCCCGTCTTGAACGACAAAGTTGAAGAGCGAGTTGTCATCATTCAAGGTGGGAGCCATTGTAATTACTTGTGAGGCTGCAGGGTTGGAAATTCTATGCTATGAGTATTATCTGGGCATGCAACTGTGCCAATATATACTAGTGGTTGATTGACTTTTATGTGTATAAATTTAATTAATTTATTATTGCCATGCAACTATCAACTTGGTATGGTTGTTGGTTAACATACATAAATGATCTCATAAATATATACATGTAAAGTTTGAACTTTCGAGGCAAGATGCAGGCTTTTCAGAGGGATGAAATCAGAAATGCTAAATTAACATAATTAATCGTTCAAATGAGGTCACACTGAAGTGTATTTACGATTTCATTCTTGACGATTAGATAAAATTGAAGGTTAAATGATGGAGACTTGTATATATATATTCAAGAGAATGAGAATAAATGATGGAGACCTGTACCTAACATTACCCATAAGCATATATTAATGTTATTTTAAGATAACTAAGATTCTTAGAGCATGAAAAAGGACATTTAATTAGGTTTCCTGTCCGTGCTACCCATAGGATCTTATACAAGGGCATGGCCCAAGACAATTTGCATTAATTCAACTCTTGATCACAATGTCCTTTTCACAAATGTTGATTGAGAAGCAAATATTTTTCTAGAACTTATCAATATGAAATCTATTCAGAGTTCAAAGAACACCTATCGAACATCTTATATATTAGTTTGAAACATACATATATATACATATATATGTACATATATGTATATATGTATTCAATCTTAGATCAGTAACTAATTAACTTTACTTTCCGGCCTTTTTTTATTTAATTTATCTTTGGGTTTTTTTTTTTTCTTTTCAGTTTTGAGAAGCGTTTCATTAGACCATAAAACAAGTATAGATAAACACTTTCAGCCCTTAAAAGAAGTCAGCCAAAACGTTATGAACAAGAATAAATACATATACTAATATAAATGCATGCATGCATGCATGTCTTCCATACATTCACATGCATAATTCACAAGCAAGCACACAAATCATATGTATATACAACCAGTAAATCTTCTTATCCACTCTACACACATGAATGAAGAGCGCAATACTGCTTTAATAATCTTATAATCGATCACTTGCAAAGAAACAATATATGTGGCGAGCCATTTGATGGAATTACTGATTGCATGAACTCAGAGTGCGAAAGCAAGACTATAAAAAATGCAACAAATTAAACATTCTACGATAGCAATACAAATCTAACCTCAAGGGAGAAGTATTGCTCCGGCTTGGATAGATGTGAAGTTTGTTGTAATGAGAGGGACTCAGGAGACGATTCTCTTATATATACACACAAGTTCTGCTATTGCTATTGCAAGGGCCACCAAGGTTGTTGAGGATGGAAAATTTTGAAGGGTCAAGAGAAATGACCTTTTCTGTCTTGAACTAATTCTGTTGTAACAGCACGGCGTGACTGGCTATAGAAAGTCAGCTAAATCTTCTCTTACTTAATTATCCATGAGTCAAGGGCAAAGACCTCTTTCTTTTGATAATATTTATTTTTTCTTTCATAAATTAGCATAAATTTCGTTTAACAGTTTGTTTCAAAATTTATAAACTTTACCTAATATGAAGGTTCCTCATAGAATTTTAGAGAACTATAAATATGCACTGATACTAGGTTAAGAAATCACATAATCCAAAAGCTTAAGCTATTAGATAAGGCCTGACAATTGTTTTAAGCTTGTCCTTGATAGTTAAAATTGTTGTTATTATTTTGTTTATTTAACTCTTCAAAAACATGGTCGGAAAGCTCTTTAAATCATCATCAATTTGATATATATAATATAACCAATGAAAAAAAAAGTTAAATAATTTTTTAAACAAATGATTGAGTTGCCGTAATGGTAAAATAAGAAAATATTTCTAAAGTTATAATATCGTTGTGACTAAGAAAGAAATGTATATAATATACTTCAGAAAGATTATTATATAAGTGAGACAAGTTGGTAAACTGATGATAAAAATAGAATAGATCCTTTTTCATGTCGATGTCTTTTCAACTGGTCATGAATTATGAATTATGTACTAAAAAAAAATTATTTTCCATGATATATAGTCGGCCATTATGAGAAATGAGATGAGTAACAAATTTTATTTTTATACATATCCAGTTCAAGCACCCTTCAAACTCTAATAGTAATAAAATAAACTAGGCTTATAATTTTTAATTAACACAGGATAGAAGTCGAAACCGAACTATGTATAGTCTGAATATCCTGTTGAATCATTCGTGCGAAATGCTGATTTTATGTGCTTGAACAAGCACCACCCCCAATATCTCTAATTAAATGGTCATCGATGACGCCGGTGGCTTGGATATTTAGATCTTCAATGAAGCTGTTGAAACAACTTGCAACAATCTCTAAATGCGTGGGTGATGAGCAATAATTGACAAATCCTTATACAGTGAATAAATGCCATTATCACGTTTGCATATCTTTCAATTCAACAAATTGAAGACAAGACCGAAGAAAATATGGAAATAGTCGTAGACCTTGATAGAAAAAAACACACAAGATGACGAGAACAGTTTGATCTTTTTATAGTTTTCACACTTTTTTATTTTCCCATTAGAATACTCGAACCATATTTGAACACTCTGAAGTCTTGAATACGATCATGGCATTGACAATTCAATTCTCTGAATTTAGGCGATTCTTTGGAAGAAGTCAAAGTTAATATGCACTTCGCACTTTGCAGTTTTTGGTACGCATCAATGCAATTTTCCGATTTTCATGTCACGATTATCGGTTCATATCCATTAAAGTGTCTATACATACATCAATTCATTGTCTAGTAAAGACCGGCGCTTTCCTGTGAAATAATTTTTGAAAATTTCTAAGCAATAAATGAGATCAGAAATATTTATCTGATTTTTCAATATCTAAAATTTTCTATTGGTATATGTCACTGTGACTTGAAATTAAATATAATACTCTTAGTCACCACCCGGAAATTCCGGTCCTTCGTTAGATAAAGTAAAATTGACCACAAGAATGCACAAGAATAAGAATAACATTATACATTTACTTAAGCTACCGTTTCTCTCGCCTGCGATAATGTAAATTTGAATGGAAAAATCATGGGTTATCTTACTTTTCACGGTGTCTATCAATGGTTAGTTATTAGAGGTTTAAATATTCAAGTTAAGCCCACACCTACAAGCTTAAGCTTTTAGGAGAGTGACAAACTTAATATTGTATCAAAGTCATAGTGACCCAATAGTCCAGGTTTGAATCCCCTCTGAGTCATTTAATTAAAAAATAAAAAAGTTATTGTTTGGTCCACTTGTAAGACTAAGATCTTAGTGCCACAATTCACCAAATGTGAAACATGTTTGGAATGTTATTCACACTATAGCATAGAAAAGTTTGAATGACTTTACTATAACGTTGGTGATATATCAGGCTTCTTTGTATTTTATAACTCAAGGTCTATGATTCGTTCCGGTGCACTTTTGATGGTAAAATCCTATGTGTAAATCTTGAATTTCGATTCGGAAAATCTACCTACAACGATTGCATATGTTATTAATATTTCATAATTGGTCAATTACGTAGGACAAATTTTTCCGTTGCTCTTTAAAGATATATTGTAACACCCAGGTCACTATCCAAAGTTTATCCCTCCAGGTGCGGCGGTATTCCCAGTTACTGCCTGGAGGTCCATACTAAATATATTATCCTAGTGTGATACTTTGCATCTATAACCTTCAAAAGGTGGCCCTCACTAGAATTTGTTCAAAATAAATGTATCTCCTATGCTCAAACCTAAGACCTTATAGATCATTGACCTTGTGGTTCAGTGATACTTACCTTAAACGTCAACGATCTATAAGGTCTTGGTAATAAGGTAGGTGAAAAGTACCATACCGGGGAGGGGGCTTATATTTAGCTTATTTTTTAGTCTTTTTCACTTTCTAACCATGGTTATTTGAATAGAAACTTGGATTTCTGATTGACTTGGGTTGCAATTAGTTGTAACAAGATTAATAGTTTGAATAGCCTCATTTTTCTCCTTAATTTCACGGCCGTCCACCAGAGAATAATGCTTTAGCGGAAGTGCTTTAACTAAAGCACTCTTTGTAGAAGGGTTTCAAACTTATAAGGACAACAATTTCCGCGGAAAGTATTTTAAATAACAGCACTACTTGTAAAAGGGTTTAAAAACTGTAATGTAGGCATTGAATACAACAACTGATTTCACGGGCCCTTGACTCATTGAGACCGAGTTGAACTATAACTATTCAAATTGCTGCTGGATAGGGCAGATTCTATTCTCTTTTTCGACTTATTTTTTATGGGTAATCGTATCATAAAAGTATACGTTCAGAACTTAAATATGATATAATTTTATTAAAACAATCATTGAATTATCTTAAAAATTAAAAATTATGTATCTTTCAAGGTAGCAAAGTTACTCCTATAGAAGAGCTATTAATCTTATCAGATCTTTGCATTTTCAAACCCCCTAAAAAATTTAATTAATTATTGTGGACAACAAAGATACTAGACTTTCAAATTTTGTATATAAATTGGTATGTCAAGGAAGTGAAAAATCAACTCAATTATGAATGATAAATGTAGTAATATATAAACAACATCTTAAATTAAATTCGTTTGTACTAGTTAGGGATGATAATTTTTGACACGAGATAAAATTAGTGGGTTAATGTTGAC
>JANLJB010000748.1:0-18686 GCA_026212285.1 Bursera cuneata
GCCACGTCAAATGAAAGAGCTTCATGGATGTTATTTCCTTTACCCTTGGTCACTGGGTTTATGAAATACTATTCTTGCTTATGTGGGTTTAAAGAATTATATAATTTATATTCTATTAAAGTTAAAATTTTCATTATGCAACAACCCAAACAAAACAAAATTAATTTGCACCCTTTTTATACATATATTATTAAACTTAGGTCTTTATTCTGAATGATTATAGTACTTTGCATTGCAGCCACTTGACAGTCACCAAAACGGAACCTATCAAAGTCGTTTTGGATGGCAAGGCTGGACTCACCCGGCATTGCATGCACGCATTATCTAAAAACCCGTGGAAATCAAGTTTACCCATTTAACTGGTCAATAGGTCTATGGCATGTCTGCGTAAAGAAGTTTACCCTTTAGTCTGGTCAACTGATTATCAGGTGATTATATCCAATTTAAGAAACAATACCCCTATCTTAATGGCAAGGCTGTTCACTGAATGTCGTGGAAAATAACAAGACTTTTGTAACTTCTTCCCGTATCAAACTAAAAGATGCAATGATGCATTCAAAATACATCAGAAAATGACGATCCCTCGAAAATTCATAAACAATGCAGCCAACCATGCTATATGGCAGAATAGAAAGGCTTCAATGGTAACACGGATACTGAATCTAACCAATACCAGGGACTGATAAAATGATACAGAAAGTGGAAGAGTAAATGAGTAATACTCATGCTTATCCTTTGAAAGAAGATCATTTCCGCAATGGGAAGCGTTGAATGAATAATATAATGCCACCTCTTTTTCGCCTTCTAATATAAAGTTCATGTATATCATTTTTACATCATACAAATCAAAATTGTGTGCGCAACAACGATCACAAAAATCCTATGTTCCTCATTTGTATAAAATTTCTTGTCTAACTTAAGCTCTAAGCTAACAAAAAATGATGTCTACTATCTCAACATTCTTAACACATCCCTCTCTCAAATTCATTTGGGGATGTTCTTCCAATAACATTGAAAGAGGGTTCTCACGTACAAGTACAATCTACTAACGAGATCCCTCTTGGTCATGAAAATAAGAAAACTCCTCTTTAAAGAGTCCTGAAAGATGCACCAAAAAGATTAGCGATTTGTCAAATTCTGATTCCAATCATATCACTTCCAGGAAAAGGAAATCAAACTCTATTAGTATGACTGAAACAGAGACTAAACTACTGCAATAAAAAAGTAGATGCAGTAATGAACCCATAACCTCTGGACGCTGGCATACCTTCCTGGAATTTCCATTTAGGATGACAGCCAAATTAGGGGATCACAGAAGAGAAAATCATTTCAATTCTATTCATTAGAATGGGATGACAAATGGCAGAGCTGTTACATCAGCAGACTCTATCCGCAGAACTTCCGCCCACACATTTTGTGCCCCATCAATCCCAGGTGAACCCACATTGGGTTTCTTCGACTGTACAGATTTGCTGCAAATCAGCCATTCTTGACCATCACCATCAGACCAATCCTCCATCTCGGGTACAGAAAGAATCTGATTCAGATACTTGGAATCAGGATGTGGTGGTTTGGCAGATGCTTCATTCTCGCAAATTTTTGCAACAGTTGACAAAGGTTTCTCCCTAACTTGCCCAACAGATGACAAAGGCTTCTCACTAACTTGCCCAACAGATGACAAAGGTTTCTCACTAACTTTCCCAACAGTTGACAAAGGTTTAGTTGAGCATTCAACAGGTTGTGAAACCTCAGTCAAACCGTTGATCTTGTGTTCCTTTATATCCACTTTAAGACTATTGATTGTCCCCCGCGACTCAGATGTGAAGTGGACAGCAGTTTGGCACGGTTTCACTTTCCTTCCATTTTCCACGACTGAGTGAGAGGACGAGACAGGTCTCGGCAACTTATTAGGCCGAATTCCATTGTCTGTCACAAAGTTGAAAAAATAAGGTACAGAAATAGAAATGAGCTGATACAAAACTAGACACATGCAACCAAAGATTTTATCCCAAACAACATCAGACTCAAAACTGTATGACAAGGTCGTTCCTAAATCAATAGCCCAAAAGCAATGAAGATGAAATGAGAAAGTTTTCACCTTAACAAGTTTTCAAAATAAAATAATACCACCGGTATCCCCATGGATAGGAGGTTTAAGTACTGCACCATCCAAGAACTAAAATGCTTTCGTTGTTAACACACAACCAAATTTGTGTTTCCAATCACCACAGAAACATAGAGGTGCTGCAGTATGATCATTGTACGATACAGGAAAGGACTCACCATATGAAATTCCATTTATCTCATGCTCCTTACGTTTGCCAAGACTCCCCTCACTAGCAGGATAGTTGCTGCTTGTCTTTAAAACATCTGGTGGTTTAATATTGCAAGAATTTGGGATGCCCTTGCAATTGTCTTTCAACTTTGGGCTGCTTTCTTTTAATTTAAGTTGGTCTTTACTTGGTTCAATTATTTCCTTCGCTTTCTTTTTTTTCTTTTCCTTATCCCTGTTTTTGTCTTTTGATCTGCTTTTCTTCTCTCGATCTTTATCTTTGTGTTTATCACCCTTTCTATCACTTTCCTTGTGCTTATTCTTCTCTTTCTCCTCCATCTGCTGCCAAATATCATTCTTCTCGACTGGTTTAACAATCCCTTGAAATCTTTTTTGATCCATACCAGATAAACCTTGAACAGTTGCATTTCCCAAACCTCTAGCCTCAGTGTGGTTCCTTTGCCCATTGACTTTCTTATCCTTAGCTTTCTCTTTTTCTTCCAATTTGTCAATACTGCGCTCCACCATCCTCCCTGGCAGTTCAGCTCTTCTTTGATCTGTAACAGTAATTTTCTGACCAATTTGGCTTCCTGTTGCTCCATCTTCATCCCTGATTCTCCTTGCCAAATCCTGCACATATTTGGAATCCCTGATCCCATTTGTCTGCAGGCTGTTTGGACCAAGCTTCTCGCCATTGTAGCACTCTGGCTGCCCTTCAATTCTCTTTGCATCTGAAGTCTGGTTCTTATCTCTATCCTTATCCTTATCCTTCTTGTCTTTGTGCTTCTCTTTTTGGTCCTTCTTATCGCTATATTTATCTTTACTTCTCTCTTTATCTTTATTTTTTTCTTTACCTTCTCTCTTTTCTTTATCCTTCTTATCCTTCTTAGGCTTTTTCTCCTTGGCCTTTTCCTGAGCATTATATTTCATTTAGATACACCATATACAAATATGATAAAAGAAAATAATAAATGCTAATAATTTACTGAAGCATATAAGGGAATGATCAAAGCTAAACACAGGTAGGTAAAGAGTTTATCCAAAAAACATGGAGCAAAGCAGCATTACCAAATTAGACATAAAGACTGATGCACAAACAGAAAATATTGTTACCTACCTGAATGAACTGTATCTGTAAGTCTTCATTTAATTTTTTATCATCAAAATAGGACATGGCAAGTTTACAATCATTCCTCTTTTCCAAACGTAACAAAACACACCAAATAACAAGAAAAAAGTAATCATCAAAATTTTACAACATGAATCTACTCTTATCAACTTTAAGTTGCTTCAATTAAACTTCTAACTCACCCCAAATAGTGACTGTTATTAACAGTAAGAATGCAAAAGTTTCTTTAACCGAAAAGAAGAAAGTTCCTGAGAGCTTTGTGCCATATTTACTTTTTCCAGAATTTGAGCTTTCACGAAGTACAATACTCAAACATAACTCTGACAAACACCATTACATGTAACATGGATGCAGAAAAAGTACAAATATATAAACAAATGCAGCGGTGGATTAGTCGATGATAAGACCTCTTGCTCTAATAACATGGTAAGTTACCACTAAATTGAAAAACTTAGCTTATAGATAAGGAATTCTTATAAATAAAAACACAAAAAAAAAAAGGGACAAAGAATTAGAATAAGAAAAATTAGATTACATTGCAAAACACTACTCAAGTGAATTTCTTCTTTGTTTACAAATAATAGAGAGATAGAAGGGAAAAAAGAAAAAAGAGCATAATAAATATATTGAACATAAGTTACGCAAGGAAAACTCCAATTTTGTGAATAAGGAACTAAAGCAAACTGCAATTAGATTGAAGCAACAAAATGAAATAAATATACTCATACACCAACAAGGAGATCCATGTATGTTCTTATCATTAAAGAGGTAGGTCAATATGGCCGATAAACAACAAGTACAAGTAACATATGCCATTTTTTACGGTATGATCATCTAATAATACTGGCACTTCCGAAACAACAATATTTGAGCATAACAGGTCCTAAGCCACATTCCCAAATGCAGTTCATTAGGTGTGTAGCTTGCTATCAGGATCTTAAAGTGGGTTAGATGATCTAGAAATTTATGGCCCCAGGCAAATTCCACAACCTCTTAGAGATCACTCAAAGCCTCCTGACCAGAAATTATAAGAAAAAGAAGTCACTACAGGAAACCTAGCAATAAAAAAAAAAATCCCTTCTCTTCCTTTCAGGTTATCTATGGAATTTGGATGCCATTAGAATCAGAATGATAACCTCAAAAAAATGAAATATAAATTTCTATCCAAACAGAAGTATATAAAGCTTTAAAATTCATGAAATGCACCCACTTCTCAAAACAAAAGACTTTTACCTCCTCAAATCTCTCAAGAATTATACAAGGATTAATATGCTTGTAAGCTATGCAATTAATAACATTAATTTTGCGATACAAGGTGCTGAACTGCTATATTTTTAACATAAATCATGCAATTGCTCCAAGCACGTATTCATTGTTCTCTGAAGATTTATCTATCAAATCAGGCTCACAACATAAAATGAGAAGGATGCCTATAACTACTATAAAGTATAAACTAAAGAAAGAGTGAGTTCCTCAGTACATATGATTAATTAGGAGCAACTGCTCAATTACAGCAGGTAAACAGTCAATAAGACTACCGGCAACACTATTGTAGGGTTTAATAGTTTATAGGTTTTCTTTCTTCCTTCACAGATTAACAATGCAAATTTTGGCTAGGATTTTAAAATTACTTTCTTAAATTTGAAATATTTTGACAGCAAAAAGTAAAGGAGAAAAGATTTAAAAACAACATAAAAATGAGGATATTAATAGAAATATAATACAGAGTATAACAAAATTAACACTAATGTACAGTAAAACAAAAGAACACTTCCAATAACTTACAAACTCAGTGTGTGAAAATCATATATTACAGGACGAATTATGGAAAAATATATTTATATATGTAATGTTTAAAAAAGATGGACGAAAATTGTATAACCAAACTTCAACACTTAACATAATCTCATCAAAACCCTTTCCACTCATGCATACACTCTATATGCACCAAACACATCAGGCAATACAAAGCCCCAGCAATTAAAGAAGCACTCAAACTTTAAGTCCTCAAGTACAGTTAATCACATATTAATAATAACACTACTTCACCAAAGGGAATAAGTGTCATAAAGTTTATCTACAAATAGCCATCCAAGGAATTCTGTTTTCAGAATAAAAGCTCTGAAAATACATCAAATAGAACTGTATTGAGAAAATCATCCATACATTAATTATAAATTATCAAATTGTGATAATAAAAAAAAATTTTAAAAGAAAAATATAAACTCATATTTTACAAAATCTAAGCCTGTATTGAACATTAGCATATCAATAGTCATTGAACTTTGCACAACATTGGATAGTAGAAATTAACATTTGACTACACCATAGATTCATTAATTAAACCCAAAACCAGCCAATGTTACTTCCTGCATATCAAAAATGTAGGTATAAAGTTCAAAATAGCAGGAGAAATCCCCGATATAAGTGATTAAACATACAAAGTAAAACCGAGAGCATTCTATGCTGCCCTAGTGAGGATGATATCAAAAGTCCACCTGTGCCTCCGATGGTCAGGTTGAAAGCAACTTCTCTCTACTTCTAAAATAGTATTTAATATCACCAAATTGCCCAGTTTCTAACAAAGTTATCAAGGATTACCAATAAAAATTTACTGAAAAGAATTCAATTGGTAAAACAAACATAATTAACCTAAATCTTTAACTTAATGTAGCATCATAAGTCATGTTTTCATGCTTCAAAATTCAGTGTCATTTTTGTTCAGTATTTAGCATAAGTGGACCTAATAATCTTCTTCTAGGTCGAGCTTACCAAAGAGTTGCTTTTGGTTTTCCCAAATTTCTATCTAAACTACCTCTATAATCGTATTTCTTTCACTTTTTATCGTTGTTCAAAAAGAGAAATGTCAAAAGTCAAATCCTAAGCAATTAATAGAATCCAATATAAACAAAAATGTAGAAATGCCAGAAAAGCAACACAATTTCCAAACAAAACCAGCATAACTCATGCTATCAGTGGCAATATTTAAGAAGATGGCATATTAACCTTTGTTAGCAAGTCTGTCTCTTCAACTCTAGACTTCTTTTCATATCCTGGAGGCGGAAATGGAAAGCAGCGAGACATTGCACGTAACCCTTGAAACAACAAAGTGGGATCTTTCCACCAACCAAAAAGCTTCTCCTAGACTTCTAAACTTTTGTTCCAACACAGGAACAGACCAGAAACTATGCCCCTGTCCATGCACCATGTCCCCGCAATCATTTCCAGCTGAAATCAGTCCATGATCGTCCAAACTCACCTCCCAGGCAAATGAATCCTGATACCCAATGATCAAAATATCCTATTATTTACATTCAATCCTAAGAATTCCAAAACTGCATCAAAATATTGACAAGGAACTAAGAGTACCCACAAGGCTCAAATACTCAGCTCTACTGTTATAAACACTGAACTAACTCAAATGCAGCCAGATAATCTAGGTATCAACCCGACTGATTTGTTGACAAATGCAGAAGTTCCAAAACAATCTGATCCTTCGTGTGTTCACTACTAGGCCAACAGGGATAACGTCACCTGCTCATCAGCAAAAACCAACCAAAATCAGGAAAATCCCCTGACTAGAAATATAAAAAACTCATAAGACAAATTTAAAACACACCATAACCTTAACCAAGAACTTGTAATGAAGAAATCTTCAGTTCCTTATCACCATCAACTATCTATATCAAGATTCCTCTTGGGTTCGTATTCAAAAGCTTTTTCAGAATCCTTTTTGCACCCCCCAAAATCACACTTCTTCAAGTACCCTTTTGCAGATTCAATGTGACGACTTTAATATACCGATCCCAATATCTCAACTTCTCCAAAATATACTGAATAAAAGCTGTACAATCCAATCCTCTCTCAGTTTCTATGTACACTCTCTGTTCCTCTTATGATCATAACCCTAATAGCATAAAAAACCACAATTAGGGTTGATTCTAGTACGATCCCATCAAACCCTAGGTCAATCATACAACAAAAAACATGTCAATGAAATCACCCACTAAAATTACTGATAGAAACCCTAATTTCAATTCTTCAAGAATTAATTTTTTTTTAAAATAATAATAATAATCATTCTAAAATTTTCCGCAAATTTGAGTTAAAACACAAAAGAAAAAGAATAGGTTTTTTTTAATTTGTTCAAGTAAAAGTAGAGACTTTTGAGAAGAGGATTGAAAGATCTTAAAACAGAAAGAGAAGAAATGGAGAAGAAAAAGTGGTCTGGGTTTGTCTTGGTGGTGTCTGTACCTCTCTCTCTTTCGTTCTCTTTAAAGTCAAATAGAAAACAAAAAGAAAAAAAATGAAATTGATTGATGGGTTGTTTTGTATCGTGAATGTAGATCTCTTCTTCTGCTTCTTCTTCAATCGCAGTTCAAGAAAATGAAAATGGGTTTTCTTCTTCTCGTTGAAAGAAAGGCAAAAAAGGGGCTTATTTCCTCTTCAATTAAAAAACCCCCAAGAAAGGGCAGAGAAAATATAAGGATGATTGGCGAAGAGTATTTATAAGAGAGAAGAGGTAGAGCGAAACGTGTCGAAAAGAAGGATCCAGGCACATCACATACATTACATAAACAAACATCACATAACATAACATGCATCACACACCACAGCAGTCAGAGAATAAGAACACAACCACTTTCGATGGATATGATTTCAGAATTTAGATAGGAATACAATGCTCCTTCCCCTCCTCCTCTTTTTTACTGCTCTTCCTACTGTTCACAGAGGTGTCAATTTTTTATTCGATGTCTCGGTGATGTGGTAAACATAATTTTAATTAATTAATACTCGTGGAATTATAAAAAATAATCCTATTCTTAAGCGTAATTTCAAAAACAACGAATAAAAAGTTTCACTACCATAGTCCTCTATGCCACAGCTTTACAATTTGACTGCTATCGAGCTATCGAGTACAAATTATCAAATCATCAAATTACGTTGTTGAATAATCAGATTGTATGATTAAGCGATTACATAGAGGATTATGACATAAATTTTTTAAAAAATAAAGCTATTCTAGATTAATATTTTATCGAATTATGTAATAGTATGTAATATACGTTGAAAAGAATAACAAATATGATAATATTTTATCGTAAAATGTAATAGTATGTAGTGTAGGGTGAAAATAATGTGGAATTATAAATTGATTATAATTTACAAGAGTCTTGTTGTGAATCTCACATCACTCACGAACGTATAGGGGGACGGTTTAAATAAGACTAGTAAGTCTTTACCTAATGTGACGTATTTTGGGTCAAAAGCCCAGAAACATAACCGTACGGCCTGATAATACCAAAGCGAACAATATCACATTAGACTATTTATAACACGTACGGTTTAAATAGGACTAGTAGGTATTTATCTCATGTGACCCGTTTCGAGCTAGAAGCCTAAAAACAAAACCATGCGACCAGTAGTACTAAAACGGACAATATCACATTGAACTATTTATAATAAGTCTTTTTATACTTTAAATAGGTTTTCGTGGAATCTCAAACCATGTCATCAACTTATATATGTTAAAGTAACTTAAAATGATAATAACAAAATATTTCACATTTGAACATTATATAATCACAACAATAAATGATTGTGGGATATTTAAGACTTGAGTGTACTATAGGATTTTGACAAACCTCAAAGAAAGTCAGGGAATTATAAAAAATAGGCAATTTTAAGGGGATGAAATAAAAAAAATAGTCAATTTTTTAAAATATATAATTTTCCTAACCAACCTGAACCTGTTTAACAATATTACCCTTGTCTTATTTGAACTCCCCTCAACCTATTTGGAATCAATGTCTTCAACTTCATCTTCTCTTCTTCTCAAAGTCACATGCAACAAATCTCATACACTTTGAAAGCAAATCAAATAACAACAAATTCATTTATGATTTATATATTAATACTTGTTTTAATGATAATGGGTTTTATAAGAATGAGTTTTACGAGTTTATTTGATTTGAGTAAGAATAGGTATTTAAGCTTTGATGTTGTGTTTTGGAATAGAAATATATTAAATTTGACTTGATAGTTATTGGTAATGTATTTTGAAGTTGATTAGAGTTATTTTTTGTGGTTAGAATGTTGAAAAGCCATCGGAAAATGTATTTGAGGTCGAAAAAGATGAAGTGCGGACCGTGAGCTACGGTCTGGCTATCCTTGATATCAAAGTTTGTTCGTAGAGAATTTTAATTAGTTTTTCAACCTCTATACTGATGATGTCTTTTAACTTTGGACTTATAATAATAATAATAATAATATTAGTGTGAGTGCTTTTTTATTTCTTGTATTGTATGATGAGGAATAATAATGAAACCTTTATTTCTTCTAATTTCAAGTGAGTCACGGTCTAATATATCATTTTTGTTTTATGATTCTTCGCCAAGTAAAACTTATACCTCAATGAATATTTATGTGAGCCACTGTCCAATTTCAAGATAGCCACAGTCCAATTTATCTTTTTTGTTTTCTGATTTTTCTCCAAGTAAAACTTATACTCTAATGAATATTTATGTGAGCCATGGTTCATTTTCAAGTGTTCAAGTATTATGTTTAGAAGTTTCACAAGAGAAATTAGGAAAGTAATTACAATTTAATGAAATTTATATGAAAAAAAATTTAGCTCCGCAAAAGTCAAAAAGCTTCAACTATAGGTCAAAAACTTTGGTACTATTCTAGCCAAAGTTTTTGAGTTTGAGGGACCATGATGGTCTGGATTAGACCGTGACAATCTTTTAATACGTGATCGTCTGGATCAGACCGTGACAATCTTTTAGTACGTGATGGTCTGGATCAGATTGTGACAGTCTCTCAAACCTCAAATCATCACAGTTTATAAGTTACTTATTCGTTTTTTATGGCTTTTTAATATATTTATCTGCAAAAACAACTCCAATCGCCTCTAAAATACATCATCAACAACTATCAATACAAATCTAACATATTTCTATTCCAAAACATAATTTTCATAATCGGTTGGCGGAGAGGGTATTTGAGTTTTGTTTCAATGTGTTTGAATTGGAGGGAATGAAATGGGCTTGTGAGTTAATATAGACAGATATTTTGGTCTAAAGGGATAAGGCTGGTTAGGCAACTTATATGATTTTTAGAATCTACTATTTTTAAATTGACCCCCTCCCATTTGGCTGTTTCTTATAATTCCTCAGGAAAGTTATATTCATACGTTATTCAAATATCTAAAATATGAGTTAAGAACTTTGTTTACGAAAATTGAAAAGTTTGTAGAACTTTTTACCAAAAGAGTTTCTATGGAGGTTTTTTTAATATTATTAGCAATTCAATAGGAATAAGGAGTTGCCCTGTTGATATTTCCAACAAAAAAAAAAAAAAAAGTGAAATGCTCTTGAATGAGTACCCTTTATGTTATACAAAATATTATTTCTTTTTATGGTCTGTGTGGTTTAAGTTTAATAATCAAAATCGAAATCGGACAGAATCAGAATCGAAATGGTTATTTATTCCTTTTATTTAGTTCTATATAGAAATCGAAATCTTATTCTCTTTGAAGCTGTTTGAATTAGAAAGGCCATGAATCAGAATCAATAAATGTTATATACATATCCTTAAATCGAAGTACCCTAATTCATATCTATTGATTATTTTTATTAAACATATTAACTACAAACCCAAACAAGAGGATAACAAAAATTAAACCATGAAACCAGTATTTGAGATAGAAATTGTGATAAAGATGTAACAGATTTTGTCATGATACAGTAGCGTGAGATTGTTTTAATTTCGGTCAGGAATTAAAACTGATTAATAGGAATGGGGGGAATAACTAATTCCCTTTCCTGAGGTAATTTATAAATTCTCATTACAGAGTTTATTTTTTCTAATTAAACAGCATGATGGAAATATCTAATTTGGATTCCTAGATACACTTTTATCGAACCTAATATCTCCTTAGTAATATGACTATTTTGAGGTTATAATTAACATAAGATAACTGTTGCTGCTGCCATACCATTTATAACCGAAAAGGCAAATGAATCATAACATTAATTCAGACTTGCAACAAGAAGAATGTGTGTCTTCACTTCTATGTAGTATTTATTGTCAGTCCCAAATTTCCAATAATGGAGCATCCTGTGGTATGCACTACACGTGAATTTAGAGCAAACTGGCCTCGCTTTCACACTCAAGTTGACGTTGGATCACATGCACAAGTGTTTAGCTTTCAGCTCAGCATTTCTCCATTAAATTAACATTATTATTAGGCACATTGACATAGCAATGTAGCATCTGCCGCATGAATTAATAATTTGTTTTTCTTTATTCAATTGAGAGGCATAAAACGTCAATTTTTCTTTCTTCTCCTTTGATAATCACTTGTATTTGTTCAATAAATTATTAGATAAAAAGAATTATGATGCGACCAACACTCAAAATAATCCTTAAAATCATTTAATAATTTCTAATACGTTTTTATTAATTATAGCTCACAGACGAGATAATAATATATAAGCCGAAATGAAAGAAAGGATCAGGTGAAGCAAATAACGAGCCGATCGGAACGAGGGGAATTTAGTTAGGCTTAGTACAAACTTCTGACTCGTCAGCCCAAGGTGCTTTTGGTTCCACTTATAAAAAATAACTATTTTTTTTTAAGGTTACTTACAAAAATTACTAAAATTAAGGGACCTTATAAAAATAACTATTTTTTTTTTTAATTTTTGATGTTATGACCCATTCGTCATCAATGTTCGATAGAGACACTGTCGAATACTGTTTATTATCGGATATCCGACAACCAACATTTGTCAAACATTTTCAGACGTTGGACATTAGACTTTCAGATATTGTCTATTGTGAAGCGTTTGACATCGGATATTGTCGAACATCAAGTAAAGGCTTAGAGTACCAAAAATTTTCAGACACGGGTTATTTTACAAATGCCCCTCAAATTTGGTCTACCTTTCAATTTATTTATTTATTCGTTTATTCTGTGGAATACAAAAAGCTGGGCCCAAAATAAATGGTAAAAGTCTAACATCAGATCCGAGTCCATTGACAAATTAATTGACCCAACTTAAGATTTATGAAATCCAACCCATATATCACAAGGAAAAGCCCATGAGAATGCATGCATTGGTTATGACCACCCAACTACAATAAATGAGGATATGACACTTGTTTAGTCACATGGCATCAAAGAAGTAAAGATTCATTTGGGTACCTCTTAGGCAGGAGAAAGACTTATATAAGACAAGTTCCCCAAGTCATTAAGTTGATTCGATGAGTCTATCCGTTAAAAAATAAATAAAAAAATGATACATTAATATTGTGGGTGATATGTCTGTCTCATATAAGTATTTTTAGTACGAGAGACTTTTAATAGCCCAAAACCCTGCGCTTCGGTAACTCGTACGATTAAGACAAGTTGACTAGAAGGAGATATGAAAGTTGACTTGGAGGCCAAGATATGACGCATTCACTTCTTGTCAACCATCTTTACCCACAGGGACTCAGGTAAGATGATCCAGAGGATTGAGGCACGATTAGTACACTATCCCACACTATATAAGCACAAGAGGATAAAAGGTTTAAACAATGGTTGGTAGTTTATATTAAAACTCTGCTACTTTTACTCAATTAATTGTTCACTCACTTGTATTACTGACTTAAGTATTAGAATGGTTACGTTGGTGACTCAGTGGGCTTCTTTCATGATAGTCTTCTTCTCCAATGGCTGGAAAAAGCTCAGAGAATTTGATTTGGACAGGATTATACAATCGAAAATTTTGCTTTTCACCGTCTCTCTCTTCTCATCTCTTCCAAACCCATTTCACTTCTTCTTCTCCATCTTTGTTCTTTTATTTTCTTCACCAAAAGCCACCTCCCTCACCATCCAATTTATTTAACTCTGTACTGCACGGCTTTTGTTTCTCATTTTCTTCTCCCCATTTCAGTTTAGAAAAATAAAAAAGACATTTTTACCTTTATTTTCTTCATCTCCTCCTTCCCCACTCACATAGCCTTAACCCTAAATCTAACGATAACCCAAGTTGTCACACAAGATATGCCAACCAATCTTCTTCTTCTTCTCTGCTGAACAACACACGTCAACCATCTTCTTCTTCTCCTCCGTCACCTCCACTCCCCTTTTTTCTTCTTCCCTCTACCATCTCCACTGCACTTCTTTCATCTTTATCCCCATATTCAACAATCTCAAATCGTAACTCCAAAATTCCAAATTTACAATCCTAATTCAACCAACTTCACATCCGCAGTCAAAGATCAACCAAAAAAAAAAAAAAAAACTGAAAAAAATTGCAGAAAAAAGTCTTTTGCTCTTTTATTCGTTATTTTCAACAAGAAGAAAGGAAGGAATTGGTTTTGGTGACTGCTGGATAATTCCGCCATCAACCACCACCAATACATGCCGCCAGTAGCCACCAACAACAAGTCAGCAATCCATCAACCAGAAACCCATCAAAGAAACAAAACCAAAATTTCTTCCCAGCCAAACAAAAAGCCCACCTAGCAAATACCCAAATTCAACCCACCACCAACATATACCGTCGCTGGCTACCACCACCAGCAGACCCTTGTTCGTCACTCTTTCTCTCTTCCTATCGGTCGGGCTGAAAGAAGAAAAAGTCGTAAATATTACAGTAGAGATTGATCTGTTCAGGCTGTGTGGATATTGGTCTTCCAATTGGTAAGACGATTGGTTGGCTGCCATTGTGATTATGGTGAAGAACTAGAAAAGTGTACTTGTAAATGGGCAGAAGAAAGTGGGAAACAAAAGTAGTGCAGTGCAGAGTCATATAAATTGGATGGTGAGTGAGGTGGCTTTCGGTGAAGAAAATAAAAGAAGAAAGATGGAGAAGAAGAAGTGAAATGGGGAATTAGCAAAAATAGCCATATTGGAAGGAGGTCTTTCAAAAATAATCAAGTTTYAATGATTCTCTCATTCACCTAGCCCTCAACAGTGATATTTTCCTTATATTTCTTATTTACCCTCATATTCTGTTCATAGTACTGTTTATGATACTATTCATCCCCAACCGATACTGTTCATGATACTGTTCACAGACGTTTCTGATATTGTTCATTATTCATTTTGACCATCGGTACTGTTCATTGACGGTTCGGCACTATTCACTGTACTGTTCATTTGACGATTCAGCACTGTTTACGATACTGTTCATTTTGACGGTTCGATACTGTTCATTGTTCTTTTGACGGTTCGGTACTGTTCATGGTACTGTTCATTTTGACGGTTCGGATACTGTTTATTGTTCATTTGATGGTTCGTACTGTTTATTGATGATCGATACTGTTCACGGTACTATTTACTGTTTACGGTACTGTTGTATAGTTTATTTAATTTTTATAAATAGAGGTGAGGGTAAATAGGGAATATTAAGAAAATATTACTGTTGAAGGCTAGGTGAATGAGAGAAACATGAAGGCTTGGTTATTTTTGAAAGACCCCCTTCTAATATGGCTATTTTTGATAATTTCCCGAAGTGAAATTGGTCTGGAAGAGATAAGAAGAGAGAGACGGTGAAAAGCAAGGAGGGTAAAAACAAGATTTTGTCAATTTGAAAAAAATCTGTCCTAACGTTGTTAAAAGATTGGGGGATAAATGTTAGTTTAAAAAAAGATTGGGATTAAATTCAATGAAATCTATCTGGGGGGTCAGAGAAAATTCCCCCTTCTAAAACCCATATGCAGCCCAATTTTGAGGTCCAGAGGCCATCTTCAAGGCAAAAGTCAGTAACTTAAGCTTGACTTGATCTTCAAGTCGTGAAATGCTATGCGCATTTTGGTTAACCATCTTCTATCGGTTTGACCTTTCATAACATGTGTGACAGCGTGAATGTCATTGAAGAGTTTGATTAATCCAAGTACTAGTTTGAACTTTGGATTTGACTAAGCTTACATGTCAGGTGAAAACTAATTGGATATATTTGGACGCACAGCCATTTAGACTTAGAGAGTTTGTATAAGACTAAGTCTTTAATTTATCGGTAAATCTGTTTGCCAAACTTTACGAACAATCCGGATTGGGAATTTGGAATTTTATGTAATTCTCTACTATTGTGTTACCGATATTTGAACTTATAGAGATGTGATATTGACAGGTTGGCTGAAGCAAGTTTATGTAAAAGTATTTTGTAATTAGTTACAATTTTTATATCCATTTTCAACTTTTATATACGTGTTTCCAACTTTATATAAAAGTTTTGATAAAAAGTGAAACGAGTATATTGTATACATTGGGTGTATTGTAACATATTCCATTGATTTGAGACTTAAGTGGTTTTGAATAGTTGACGGAACGCAGCTTCCTTTCAATTTGAAAGAAGGAAGGTCAAATTGTTAGTTGAGAGGGGTGAGTGGCAGACAGCTTCCACTCAAGTTTGTACATATCAAGTTGACTGGTGGGTCGACAATGAGTAGTTTCAGTGTGTCCCATAGAAGTGCATGTATTAATTAAAGGGGACGTGGTAAGTAAACATGCATTAACACTATGCATGTGGCATGTTTACTCTATATATCAGAAGCAGAAATGTCGAAACCATCAAAATATATACACAGAGAGAAGAAGAGCTGCTTCAAAGAACAGGAATGGGCTGTGAATCAACTGATCATCATCAACTCCATGTGGCAATGTTCCCATGGTTCGGATTCGGTCACATAAGCCCATTTGTCCAACTATCCAACAAGCTGTCTCTACATGGAGTTAAAGTATCTTTCTTCTCGGCTCCTGGTAACATTTCACGCATCAAATCCACACTAAAGCTCACTCCCAGTGCACAAATGATCCCTCTCACAATCCCACATGTTGAAGGCCTCCCTGAGGGCGTGAACAGCTCCGCGGACCTGACAGGTGAGGCTGCAGAACTCCTTAAGCCAGCCTTAGACCTCATGATGCCACAAATCAAGACACTCCTATCAGAACTCAAACCCCACTTTGTGTTCTTCGATTTCGCCCAACACTGGCTATCAGAACTAGCTTCACAACTTGGCATCAAAACTGTTTTCTTCTCTGTATTTGCTGCCGCCTCAGGTTCTTACATCATGGTGCCTGAGAGGAAAAATAAGCACACCGTCGAAGATTTAATGAAACCTCCAAAGGGGTTCCCTGTAACTTCTATTACATCTCTCAGAGAATTCGAGGCCCGAGACTTTCAATACGTGTTCAAGAACTTCGGTGGTAACCCAAGCGTTTACCACAGAGACGTTGGAGGTCTCAATAGCTGCGATGTTATCGTCATCAAAACATGCAATGAAATGGAAGGTCCTTACGTGGATTTCAAGAGGACCCAGTTTCAAAAACCGGTTCTTCTAAGTGGTCTACTCGTCCCCGAGCCACCCAGTGGTAAGCTTGAAGAGAGATGGGCCAAATGGTTGGATAAGTTTCCAGCAAAGTCCGTCATATTTTGCTCTTTCGGCAGCGAAACATTTCTAAAAAATGACCAGATAAAAGAATTGGCTCTGGGGCTGGAACAAACTGGGTTACCATTTCTCTTGGTTCTAAATTTCCCAAAAAATGTGGATGCTCAGACTGAAATGATTCGTGCTCTGCCAGAAGGGTTCATGGAGAGAGTGAAGGACAAGGGAGTTGTGCACACAGGATGGGTGCAACAGCAACTTATATTATCACATAATTGCGTGGGATGTTACGTTTCTCACTCAGGTTTCAGTTCTGTGATAGAAGCTATAATTAATGATTGTCAATTGGTTCTTTTGCCCTTAAGAGGCGACCAGTTCTTCAACGCCAAGCTCATAGCTGGGGACCTGAAAGCTGGGGTGGAGGTGAATAGAAGAGAAGATAATGGACACTTTGGAAAGGATGATGTATCTGAAGCAGTCAAGACAGTTATGGTGGAGCTTAACAAGGAGCCAGGTGTGTCGATAAGGGCAAATCATAAGAAATGGAGAGAGTTTCTGGTGAATGAAGAGATCCAGGACAAGTTTATTGGATATTTGGTTAAGGGACTCGAAGCTATTGCCTAAACAATTAAGCTACTCTCCCATAAAGTTGCAATAATTTTTTTTAGCTTGTTATCTCTATCGATCTCGATCAGTATAGATCGATGCGTGTGCTTGCAGAATAAAGAATAAAGGGTATTCTTAACACGTGCGATTTCTGGTATTATCATTAATCTTTTTTAATTATTGTGTTTTTTGTCGGTGCAAAATAGAGTTGAGTTGTCTTCTTGTTCCAGATTATAAAGATTACAGTATCCATCCTTCTCTTCGACTGTGTTTAGAAAAGCTTTAAATAATACATAAATAAATATTTATTTCCATTTTATTTTTTGAAAAGCGAAAAAGCTAAAAAATAGTTTGAGAATAATAGAAAAAGTTTCAATTAAAAAGTAAATATATTATTATGAGAACAAATTCTATTTTAATTAGATATTTTGTTTAAAGAATATTTAAGGAGGGACAAATACATCATACAATTTCTCTTGTCCATTTAATAGAAAGTTTTCATATGTATAGTAATTTTGGATATAACTAATCATAATAAAAGTAAATTAGAAAATGGCATCATGTAGCCCTTAACTAATCTTAATTTTATGCAGCTTTTGGAACCTCACTTCCTAAATCAAACGTATAATGAATTTCTTTCTTTGTTTTGACAATTTCATCCCACACAGAAGCTGCACTCTTTGATTGTAAAAAATTGGTAGAATAGTTTCCTAATTAAATTTCGTTGAATTGTTTGAAAATTCTATTTTAGATTGCTTGATAGATTTAGGGATGATAATTTGAGCCGGACCGACTCGGATTTATTGTGCCCAACAATAATGGGTACGTTTGAGACAGAAATTTTCTGACTCTGTCGGGTTGGGTACGGGGCCGGATCTAGTCTCTAGGTCTACTGACCTGCTGTAGCATATAGGGTGTAAATTGTATTTTAAACTTTATAATATATATGAACCTCTTGTAATTCTACAAATTACATTAAAAAAATATATAAAATCCTATTATAAACTTATTTATTTAGGTTAAATAAAATTATTTTGACAAATATATGTNATAATTTTTTTATGGTTGTAAAATAAATTTTACAGATATTTTATTATTATTATTACAGGTAGTTAGGGTTTAAATTAAAAATAAATGCTCGCTGAGAACGGTTGGTTATGTTATTGTAAAATTACCTAACAAGCAAGCCTAGCTCATCTACCGAAGAAGGAAAGACCGAGAGAGAAGCAGCTCAAAGAACAAAAATGGCGAGTGAATCAACTGAAACAGTGCTTCATGTGGCAATGTTCCCGTGGT
>JANLJB010000757.1:0-13674 GCA_026212285.1 Bursera cuneata
ATATATATATATATATATATATATATATATAGGTGATTTGCTTACCCTCTAGACCCAATTCAAGTAGTCTTAGATAACCCCCTGGTTGTAGCAGTTCACCAACAATCCTGTCAGGCTGACTCAAGTCTCTTTCAATCACTAGCACTTGCCGACCATCCTTCAAAATAAACCAGATAATTAATAAGTTCACACATCATACTCAGAAACAACAATGCAGAACAGTATGTTCTGCATCATTTAATCAATAACATTCTCAACAATGGCTTTCCTATTCTGTTGCGTAGGATCTTACATATTTATCAGATCTGGATCAGAAGTTATTATTATATGAATCCTCTTCTAAACAAAATTCTGAAATCTCAAAAATCAAGAAAACAGAAATTTCAAAGAGAGAGAAAGACACCTTGCCAAGAGTGTAAGCAAGAGCTGAACCAGCAACACCAGCACCAACAATGATTATATCTGCATTTGCGCCAATATCTGATTGCAGAGTTTCATTCTCTGAGCTCTTGGAACACTCTTTTCTTTCAATCTCCATTGTAGAAGAAGCTATGCTCTTCTTCTTCCCTCTTGAAGTTCTGTTCAACCAGGCAAAACCCAATAAAGCTACGACTCCTCCCAGAATATACTGATAAGCCATTCTTGCTGCAGGTTGGTGAATTATGGGATTAGCCTAGAAATTAAACTACGACTTCAAAGATCCTATGCTGTGCGCTTGATTTCCCACTGAACTTGGCCCCTTTTACGGATTTGTTACACAAATATATATTACTCAAAAAACAGCTTGGCATGAATGGACCTAAAAAAAAAATTCTTTTAACTTTCTTAACGCATTTGCTAGTGCTTACCACACTACATTACAGAAGGGTATTTTGAAAGCATTAACAAGATTCAAGGAATGGAAATTAGGAAGATAATGGAGAAGGATACATGAGAGTTTTCTGCAACACAGTTTAGTCAAAGAGTTGCTTTGCAGTAATGAATCTGTAAGATAAGGGAAGTGCTTTGGCGATATGTGATGGAGTTTGGTTAGAAGTCTAAGATGTGAAGTAAATGTCAAAGGATCACTCAAGGATTTCAAAAACCATGGGAGCCAAACTGGAGGTGATCAACTGTTACATTTTAAAAAATATATAACAACACATAAACAAACAAAAGAGTACTCCATATGTGTCCTAATGCTTACCAAATCAAAGAATATATAATCCCATGAAGATAAATTAGTAGTTTATCCACTTGTTGATTCTTGTTACATAAATTACTTGACCCATTAAGTATTGTTATTAATTTATTTTGAATGATTTTTGTAAATAAAATGAGTATAATAACAGTATATTGCCCAATAAAATCTTAAGATTTTTTATTTTTTTATCTATTCTAACTCTATTATGCTGAAATACTGAATATTTTAGAGGTCAACATATTTTAAACATAATCCTAGCTTATTCTAAGACTATTATGACCGAGCTTAGCTTGATGGACGCCAAAGGCCTCCTGATACTGATAGGCATTGAATTTGGGTCAATGACCTCGATTACGATCAGTAATAAGAACACAAATAGCCATACCTTGTCTGACTCTGTAACTGCCGGTCTCGGAATGAAGCCTAATAAAAAGTTAACATCTGCGATATTGAGAAGGGCAAGATCTAAACTGGGTTGCCAAGGGTAGGGAGGAAAACACTCGCAGAAGTGGTTAAAGTTTCCATTGATTTCGTGTCAAGTACCAAACAGATAAAAGAATGTAAAACATATGACTTTCTCTAAACTTCTTTCACGGTACCTTTTGCCCAACAAAAAGAAAATAATAATAATAACTGATTAATAAATGAATATTCGATGAGTACTGAGAGATTCTATCCATCACGTTTCATATTTCCCAGCGTTTTGAGCAACTTTTAATTTGTTTTTATGGAGACTATTTTTTGCTCAATCTCGCAGTATCTTATGTAGCAGCGCTATAGATACCTGCATTAATTTATCACTGATCACCTGCAGAACGCAGGCTTTAGTTATCAAATCCCACTATTGCATGAACAAGATGTTAACAGCAGTGGCTAGATGTTTCCTTTCTCATAAGCAGATATGATGGTTGAATTCGCAACATGCAAAATGCTATTACAACAGAGCTAGTATACCAGCTGAAATCTTGAAGCAGGTAAAAACAAAAACCTTATAGCATGATACAATTTACAATATACCATGAGACCTGTTTCTCCAGTGAATGCTTTATCTCAAGGATCTTCCAAGAACATTAACTCATGAAGAGCCCATCCGCTGCATAATTTAATCCCCAACAGACATTCCATAATCTCCAAAACCTAAGTAGACAAGCTATTTGTTGCAATGCAACTGTACTTATGACGTATAAAATGTCACTCAAGTTGATTTCCAAGCCAACTCCTTCAGATAAAAGAGATTTTCATGAGAGCTCAACAATCTTTGGGCGCTTTTGTGACTTTTTGTTTCCTGCAGCTTCACTTTCATCTTTGCTTGCCTTTGATCTTTTAAGTTTCAAAGGAGAACAATTCTTATTTTCTTCATTGACATCATCATTGTCACTATCATCACTGCTATCTTCAGAATCTGTCCCACTACTGCTATCAGCTAAAGGAATAACCGGCTGATTACCGGCAATTGCTGATTCAGCAGCTGCAACAGCTTCAGCGGTATGAAGATCAGCTATACCAAGCATTAAATCCTGTCATTGAGATGCACGCAAAATGCAGTTACGAATTGGTTGCCAAAATCTGCCATGACTAAGTATGAATGGAGAAAAAGAACAGCCTACGTTACCATTTCAATAACTTCAGATTCATTTCCAGTGAGCGCTTCAATATCATAATCTTGAGCATTATCCTACTTTTGGAAAAAGGTTAGAATGGTAACTGATCACAAGAGCTTGACTGGAATATATACTCGTGATCTAGATTTTGTAAAATGATCAATATACAAACCTTTGCATCAAGCTGGAGTCTTTTATTAGCTTCAGACATCATCCCTAAAAAGTCTTGCACTCTTCCTAAAACTGCAACAATGCAGAAAGTTTAGAACCACTTCCTAGAAATTAAGTCTTACATCAACTTTACAGAAATAATAGACAAGACATTTTTCAAGCACAAATCTCCAATTCTAAGTGAGATGTCAATTATATCTTGCCATACATACATATATTACAACATTAACAGCTTGACATCAACTAGCTTAGAAACTCTGGTTCGTTTTCAGAATGTTTACAAACAGTTTTAGCTGATTACACCAAATAAACAGTACAGTAATTATTATTAAGACCCAGTAGAGGTCAAACACAAAAACTCAGCAGGTTCCAGCTTAATTGTGGTCTTTCGAACAGCATAAGAGTCCATGACAGAATTTAACCATGTGCATATGAATCTGCCTATACTAGTAACACATCATAAAAAATTTCATAAAGAGGCTCTAAGTTCCAGAAAAACATTCAGAAGAATATATAATTCTGTAATCTGGGTTTTCCTAGTTCTTTAATCCACTAACTTATAAAAATATAAATATTCTTCTTTCACCTTTGATAATTTCACATTGTCATGCCTTAACACTATCTCTGCAATATGCTGACTAACTAAGAAAATAGATTAATATAATCTAGAGAATCAATAGATACAAAAAAGCTAATTCTCTCCAGTACCAAAGAGAAAGATAATTAACATCAAGGAACCTTTAAAATTCAAGCTGCATATGTACCTTGGCTTTTGGGAAGTGGATCGAAGACGGGTTTTCCATCTGGGTTCGGTTTATTTGACTGAGACTGTGAGTCTTTTTTGTTGCAAACAAGAAGTGCAGATTCTGCATAAACAAACGCAAATAGTTTAACACAGAACTTTACAACATATAGCAAAAGTTATATATGTTTCGTGTAGGCGCGATTACCTATTGATGAGGTGGAGGAGTTCCTGTGCTCCAAGTGCAAAAGATCTTTACTAGTATGTCCCATCTCTTTCACTCTCCCTGTACGTAAAGAACCATCAGTTTATTAAACCTTAAAGTTCTGTAAGAGCACCAAAAACAGAATAAAAGTAAGACTAACTGTTTTGCACACAACCCTCCCGTTAAAAAGAAATTATATCAAAATTAAAGATAATAATGGAATATCATACTTAAAAAGAAAATCATAAAGTTAAAACGTAAACGATATTGGCGAAGCAAAGACGTTCTAGAATCGATACAAACAATTAAAAATAAATAAATAAAAACACTATAAAAGCTATGACAATTCCTCTCACAAGCATTTCATCAAACACGTTGTCTGCAAGACGATAACTCTAAACCTCAAAAGCTTAAGGCGCAACTTCCGTTAATTTAGCAAAAATCCAGAGAAAAATTCGCAGTTAAGCATCCTTTAAAACGAGAATTTTTGTTAACAATAAAAAATAATCTTCACAAGAAATACATACCTAAGAAGGAATGATAAAGGGTTATTTTCTAACTTTCTCGCCTCTGAATCCAGGCGAGACGGTCGATTGGATAATTGAATGGTCTGGGAGCTTGAAAGTATAAGTAACAGCGTTAGGGTTTTTGCGGGTTTGTCACAGCCGGCAACAACGGAGTGGTTTGGAATTCAACTCCATTTCAAGGGCAATATGGTAACAACAAGTTTTGCTTTAACCAGATGATATAGTAATAGTGGGAAATTTTCTATTTTTATTTTTATTGCAATTTCCAAGGTTTGATTAAAAGAAAGTTTATAACAAATTTATTTTATTTTATTTCCATCAATCTTTATAATAAATAAATTCATATATTAAAAAATCAGAAATACTATGAAAATTTCACATTTTAAAAAAATTAAAAATTAAATTACCAATTACCCCTTTTAAGTTCAAGTTCAAATATAAACAATCTCACACTTTAATGTGTAAAATTTGCAAACCCTAATGTGGTACCTTGGATTGTGGATCAAGCTAGGTATCTAGCTATATTAAAAAATCTATTAATATTTTAAATCTTATAGTAATTTTTCAAAAAATTCACTTTTTAGATATAATATTATAAAGTACATAAGAATATTGAACCTTTTTTTCTATTTCAGATTGATTTCAAAATTAAATCTAAAAGTTATCTTTATAAAATTACAGTTCATAATGCCCTAAATGCCAAGCAAAACACACCATAGCTCACAAATTTAAAGAGAAATTATGAAAATGGTTGCTTTAGTTCTAAGGTAAGATGCATGCCTTCAACCAACTAATCACTTTTTAAATTAATCAAATATTGCAATAATAATTAAAACGTAAAATACAAAATAATATCCATAAAAATGATAAAATTGATCAAACTCTTTATCAGTTCAATAACATAACAATCATTAGATTTTAGACGTAATAGTTATGTACCTATAATTCAACTCAATCAATCTAATGATTGTTATTGATCCGATAACTTAACAAATGTCGGATTGTGAATCTTTTGCATGATCAATATTTGGGAAGAGAGCATTCCTTGGGGAGGTTGTTTTGGAATCTCTGATTATCTTGGCAATAGTCATAAATCATGTGATATTTCCTGACCCATTTGAACCATCTCCTTTGTGTGGAAGTTAAAGTGCTGAATCTTTGTTTGTTCCACCAATTGGTAGAGCTATCAGCCCTGCAAAACCTTGGATTTCCTCTCCAAACACAGGCATCAATCTTGTAATTCCTGAATGAAGCAATGAAGGGACCCTTTGACCAATCAACTTTGTCCTGTCCGCCACGTGTCGCCCAGCTGTCACCATTCCACAGGCTGATTTTTATGCTCATTGGTTGCCATCTTGGAAATGCCACTCCTTTGTCTGCATGGTTCCTGTATGTTCTTATGGGTATGGAATCCACCATGAACCTGAACAAAAATAATGTCATTAATATGAGAAGTTGAAAGTATTTATTAATTGGCGTCCTTTGGACACACGTTAAGATAAGATAATTTATTTTACGAAATTTAAGTATGAATTGGTGGAGAATAGCTTTGCTTACACAATTTGATGAAGATTCCACAATATTGAGTAGGTATGGAAGTCCTGAGTTGGATCAAACCAAAGATAAATCCTCTCTTCGCGGTCGTCGAACCCATCAGCAAAGACATTTGTTTGAAGGATATAGGGCTGGCCACTCACATTGCCGAGGAATTCAAAGTCTATCTCATCTCTGTTAGGCTGATCAGATGTCAACTGCATGCATGCATTGATCAAGCAATGTAAAATTTACAGAAACAATGACAGAAGAAAGCAAAACAAACAGAAGAACAAAAAAATAAAATGAAGATTACTTACATAGAAGGCCACAACTGTGCCTGCAGAATCACCGGGTACAAGCTTAATTGGCATGTCTGTCTGCCCAAATAAGTACATCTCATTTGAATCAAAACCAGACCCTTGCAACCCAAAAAAAGAGAAAACTAATTAATGTCAGAAAAATGAATAATGTTGATTAATCAGTACCTATAAAAATTAATTTGTGGCATACCTGATTCTTGGTCAAGCTTCAAGCTCCTGGACAGGCCATCTGCAGAAGTGTTGACATGACTAGGGGACCATGTAACAAAGAAGTCCTTGTTGAAATCTCCAGTGGAAACAAGAGAAGCTGATGAAATTTGGAGTAAATATGCGCTAAGAAACCCAATAAACACAATGAAATTGCAGTAACTTCTCATGGTTGTTTCTTCAATAAAATTGTGAGGATCATGTCAGAGAATTGGTACTAAATAAACTACATATATAGGTATTGCATGGGAAAGGCCGAAGCATGAAGATAGAAAAGCAAGAATATCTTTACAGAGAAGCAAAGAAATATCAAGCTGCTGTTTTAGAGCATCCTATCAATTAGAAATTGTTAATTTCTCTGCGGTTGTTACAGCTAGCTAGCTAGCCACAGTTCCCATTAGAATGTAGCCAAGTGTAAATTAAAGTTTCCTAATCAAATTCACCTATAAGTTTAAGCAATAAATTCTTATTTCTTATATATTAATTATAGATCTATTCATAGATGTTGTTAGCTTAGCTTAATGTTGTAAGAGATTTTTTTTTTTCTTTTTAATGATGCTTTATGATTGAATTTTAATAATGATGGCATGCAATGCATTATATTCCAAGCTTTGGGATCACCCTTAGGCTTTGTCAACAGAAGAGCCTTTTTCTCTGTCTGGTTAGCAGAAAGTTGAGAAAAGTGAGACACTGAATAGGGATTTGTTTTCTTTTTCTCTTGAAGATAACTTGGTCTTTCAAGCTACCCTTTTGTACAATCTTTGAGGTTTTAAAGTTTATTCTTTGCCTCCTTTTCTAGGGCTCTGTCTTGAGTTGGATTCACCTTAATTTACTGCACACAATTACAAGTTCATTGTGCTTTAGAACAAAAAAAAATCCCATTTACCCTTTTTTATGAGTACTACTAAATATAGAATTAAAGTAATACAATCTAACTTCTACAATATCAGATAACACAAATTCATTGGATGGATACAATAAAAAATAAAAGAAAGTTGAATAAACGATACGATAAGCACTCATTTTATGATTTTCTATCATGTCATATTGTATGAATTAAGTTATATAACTTGATTGTATATAAAATTATTGTTTCTTTTTATTTAGGCAACTCAATGCCAACCTCCTTTAAGGTTTTGCCAAAAAAAAATACAAGAAACTCCAACAAATTTAAATAAATAAATAAAATTTTATTAATGTCTTTACAATATAACTACACTTTTATAAATTCTTTCGTGAACACGAGTAGTTGCAAATTACCCTTTTTAATTTTTACTCCTTTTTTTTAATACTTTAGATAGAAAATTTATTTGCTATTACAACTTTTAGGGTTGAGTGAAAGAGGGTTCAAATTTTTTTTTCTGTGTGTTAAGACTCATAAATTATATTATTAGAAGGTTGAGTATCTTTAAAAGCAAGTTGAAAAGAAGATAACCATTTGCCATCATTCAATATGGAAATTTGATTAATGTTAAGGTTTTGCTTAATCTTTGTCAAAGTGAACATTTAACATCATCATTGTGGATTGCTTTATCAAGTAGAAGTAAGAATGGATAAGAGGAGGAAGCTCACTGTGGCTTCAATCCAACTTCAAATCATTGCCCAAAATATTAGTTAAGAATGATAATAATCATCTGTTTGAGAATACTTTTTACATGGACAAGTGACACCAATAAAGAGCTTGAATAATTGGGCAGATGTTGAAAATGGTTTTCTTCCATTTTGCTTCTCATTGCATCAAGACACTGATATATAGGATCCCAAAATAAAAGGATAGACAAGAGGGGAACGCAATCTCTTTGGACAATTTGTGTGATAAATGCTCATCTGCATTGTTCATACTTGGGCTGCATCTGAACCACATGAAGCACTCTGCAATATCTGTTCTCCACGAACTGGATCAGGCAGCAAATGCCACGAGATACCCACCACACCGCATGTACAGCCAATAATTCAGGATTACCAAATCAAACATGTCAATACAATGTATACAAAAGTATAAGGAAAAAAATATCAAAACAATACTGCATAAAAATATTTTTTTTCCCCTATTTTCTACTTTCCAATTCATTTGGGTAAGGGGGGATTTATAAAAGTAATCAAGTTCGAGGGAATGTATTAAAAGTAATTAAAAATTTAAAGATTTTTATTTATCTAACCAAACAGTTAATTCGTATCCTATTGATATTTAGTCTAAACATTCTAAATTTCGTGTCATTTTTCTCTTATTTTTTCTCATTTTTACTTGAACGAATTTGGCATCTTTTAATATATATGACAGTCAAACTCATCTCATTAGGGTCTAAGTAAGCCGAGATATGTGCCTCTAATTGTTATTCCTGATCATACGAATTAATAAACTTATCAAACCATNCATTACAGGAATTCCCCAACATAATAAATAAAAAAGTGAGTGAAAAACCAAAATGATAATTACCCTCGTGCTCATGGTATGCATACCATGAATACCCTCTTATCCCTAATTCAAAGGATGTAAACATTCTAATTTCGAACCATGATTCTCGAATTCTCTAAATTTTCTCTTATTTTGCACCCAAACAAACGGTGACAGAGAATTTGACATCTTTCACCACAGAACATGAAGCAATGATGGTAGTATAATACAGAGACAGAGCATGTATTCCAAAATAAATNGAACTACACATGAAAAGTGAAAGAAATTGGAAAGTAGTTTATATGGTGAAAGCTCTCCTCAAGTGGGAAAAGCAAAAGTTTAGTCATTTCAATTGTAATAATACAGAGACCACATTGACATTGAACTGGAACAGATGAGATGGTCTATCTATCCTGGATGTAGTAGACCATATCAATTGATTAAAAATCATATTAATCAACACCGTTTAGCTTCATCAAACTTTCAAAACGTGTCATCCCACAAACATTTCTATGATTTTACTCTGCAAAACTAATAGCCAAGTCAAGTCACATCTTCAGAATAATAATTTTTTTGCGTAATTTTTTCTCCAAAATTTAACAAATACCCAGAAAACTGCTTCACACCATTTTGACGAAAGAAATTCAGGGGCGTAATTTGAATTTTTAAATTGAAATATCTTAAAATTTGAGAGGTTATTGTGATATTTACGTTTAATGCAGGAAACAAAATCAAAATAACGAGATATTAGTGACATATTTTCCCAAGTTGGAAAAATCAAGGATTTTCCGGGAAAATAAAAAAGAAAAAGGAAAATACAGGCGAGTACGTAGTGTTTGGTACTCGAGTCTTGGTACGGGTTTGTTGTCAAGATCCAATCCTTAAGGCGACTAGAACTAGAAGCGAAGAAAGAGAGAGAAAGAGACTGTGCATGCCCAAATCTAACTTACTCTCTCCTCCTTCATGAACCATCTTTGACCACCTTAACTACTTCTTCAGGTACTTCCCTTTTACTCACGACTCACAACTAGCTTGACTTTTGCTCTTGAAGAATAAATGGGGTTTTGTTCTTTTGTTCTGTTTTTTTTTTGGGTTAAAATATTGTTTTATTATCATCCAAGCTTAGTTTGCTGAAATTAGTTACTGGTTCAAGTTTGCAATGTGGATTTGATTTGTGGGTTTGTGTTTTGTCACTCTGTTTGTTGATTGTCAACTGTTTTGGGAAATGGGTTTTGGGTTTTGAATCTGAATAGATTGGATTTGATGTTGGCTATCTCAATGTGGTTCTAGTTTTCTAGGGTTTTTTCATGGATGTTTCTTTTATTTGTATTGTGTGTGTGTGTGTGTGTGTGTGTGTGTCTATATATATATATATATATATTATGTTTTCTTAGATGGGTTTGTTTTAATGTCGGAGAGCATGCATTCTTTTGTTTTTGTTCTGTATTTGCTTCTATTTATGAGGGGAGAGCGTGATCAAGCTAATTTATGTTTGTTAAATAGTATGATACCTGGAGTCTGGAAGCAATTTGAACAAATCTAAGAAGTACCTACTGCTACATTAGCCTTACTAGGAAAACCGGTACTCGGGTTTACTAGAATTGGTTAGTTTGTCAGATGATTGCTCTATAATTCCGAGATGAATTAAGTAGATGAACTAATGTTTATTGCTGTGATAACTCTTGAGGAAGAGAATGGAACTGGAAACTCATAAGTCGTTGGATTGAACATTGCTTTTGTTATTCAATAGCAAATGTTTGGCTGGTGGTTTTGAGCAATGCCCGTTGGAATGTTTCCGGAAACAGGGTGCTTTAAGAAAATTTTGTTGAAATTCAGTTTTCGGCAGTTTCAGAGATCTAGAATTGTTAAGTAACTAAAACAAGTTGGAGATCTTTCATTATAGATTGGTTTCTCTCATTCTTATGAAAATTGCAGTGTTTACAATTTAATGCTTTTCATCATCACCTCGGACAAATCGGATGATTCAATTTCAATGATTGTTTTTTGAAAATTTTATTAGTCATTTTCTCTGATTTTCGTTATAAGTTACTAGCAGACCATAATTTGTAGTTTGACATCATCTGGTACCTTCTTCAATGTGTAATTGTGGGCTGGGTTCTTTTAGAGATTCTTTGATTAATCATGTACTTGGCTTTAGGATAGAAGAGAACACTTAGGATAAATTGCATGTACCAACTGCGGGAAGGAATATGATCAATTAATAGTTTAGATCATGTATAGGTTACTCTAACTCAGACGTTAAATTGTCAGAGTTCATAAAAGTTGACTTTGAATTGAACTTTCTTTTTTCTTCAGATCTATCATTTGACCATGACTGATTATTGATGTTGTTTAGTTCTTTAGTGCTACATATTGAGATATAGCCAGCATTCTCCGTACTGCGAGTATATAGTAAAAGGGGATCCAGGGGAGTGCACGATGATCAAGCGGGTGTCAAGTAGAAACCAAAGATCCAAAGGAGTGAAGATAAAACATGTTCTGCAGATTTGTCTATTGCTTGGTGTTTGCTTCTGGTTGATCTACCAAGTCAAGCATTCCCATGATAAGAAGAAGGAGTTTGATGAGAAAGACTCAAGAGCCTCAGTCAAAGTACAAAGTGATAATGAGAATCTAAAACTTGGTAGGAAGGACCTTCCACAGATGCAGGAAGAAATTAAGAATGAGAAGCATGAGGAAGAAGAGGAAGATGCAGCAGAAGAGGAGGATAGTAAGCTTGAAGAACAACAAAAAGAATTAAGGATGCAGGTAGAAGAGGACCAAGAGGAAGCAAACAAGCATGAAGAAGAAGAGCATGAAGATGAGGGGCAAGAAGCAAGCAAGCATGGAGACGAGCAAGAAGAGGCAGCAAGCAAGCTTGAAGAAGAACAAGAAGAGGCAGAAAGCAAGCATGGAGAAGAGGAGCAAGAAGAAGAAACTAAGAGTGAGGAGGCAGAAGATGAGAGAAGAGGAGCTGACGATGATGAGATAGATGAACAAGATAAAGAAAAAACAGAAGCTGAAGCTGAAGCTGATCGTGAGGATGAATTTCTTGATGAGGAGAAAGAGAGGGAAGGAGAAGGTGATGATAAAGAGAATGAAGGAGGGGATGATGGTAAAGAAGGTGAAGGAGAGGCTGATGATAAAGAGAGTGAAGGGAACGAGAATGAAGAGAAAGACAGTCAAGTAGAAAATGAGAATTCTGTAGATGATCATGATAATGATGGAGGTGATAGGGATACTAACATGGCACGAGAAGAACATTATAAGGCGGATGATGCTTCTAGTGCTGTGTCCCATGATAACCAAATTACAATAACCGAGACTGAGAGGGAAAGTTCAGAAAACTCAAATGAGAACTCTGAAAGTAATATTTTAGAAGAGGAGAATAAATCTAGTAACACTGAGGAAAGCAATGGGAATCAAAGCAATATACAGTTAAAATTGAGAGAAGATGAAATGGCTGAAAGTGGCAGTCAAATGAATGTCACTACCATTGAAGAAAATGATCATGTGACTAGCTCACTTTTGAAGGCAAGCAATAACTTAAATGAAAGTGGGACAGAAACAAGCAACAGTTCAACTAAATTTATTATGAAGGTTACTGATTCAACTCTGCAGAATGGAACAGAGACTATGGTGGATTTAAATCAAGCTCAAAATGAAGTAGCAGACAGTGCAAGTAACTTAGAAGCCTCTAACCTGCAAACCACTGGATTGGAACAGGCCAATAACTCTAACACAATTTCTAGTGGTGATCAATCTGATTCTAATTCCACTAGTGCAAATGGAGATAAAGTCACAGGAGATTCCTTCCATAATACAAAGCATGCTGTAGCTGAAAATATCATAAGCTCAAATGCAACAGCAGATGGAGAGCTCAGTTCTGGGTCTTCAACAACAAAGGAGACTATTGATGCTACTCATAATGAAACATCAAATAATGACAGTGAATCAGGTGAAAAGAATGAAAGCTCAGGCTCTTTCTCTACAGATGGGAGTGTGGAGATGCACGGTGACAGTGAATCAAGTGTAACAAACGAAAGCTTGGGCTCTTCCTCCAAAAATGGGATTGTGGATGTGGTTAAAGAGGAGCCCATTGATTCTTCTGATTCCTCTATTATTCAAGAGGAGCGAGAGTCTCGGATAGATCTGGACACATTGCCTGATATCAGAACTGGTGTGGATAATGCCGAAGATGCTGCTGAAGAATAAAAATCATGATGAAATGCATGTTGGCTATTGTGGTGCTCCAAGGTTTTAATTGTTATTTTCTCACTTGTTTTTCATACAGAAACAGGTAAGTTATTTAGAGTGCTTCTGCTTGACTGAATTGATCCATGTTAGCAAAAATGGTTCAAACTTTGCAGGCAAAATGTAGGCAAGGTGTATTATGATCGGTTTTAATCTGTATAATTTATGTCAACTTCCTATGATACCCTTGTATAGTTTTTTATTCCTGCCTCCATTCTGTTCTTTTTCCGATGTGGTATGGCTTTTGTCACTAACTAAACAGAACCAGCTGGGATGCAAATGGTATTAGTATAATGCACACAGCCGTTCTTTTCCATTACTGATTCTTCAATGATTGAAACATGGTTTAGACTGCATTTTTTATCTTTGTCCAATAACATAATCATAACCTGGAATATGTGACATTATGTGTGAAACCGTAGGTAGAGCATAATTGGTCTAATGGTATGTTGTGACTGACATGGTGAGCATGGCTTGAGTAATTCACCTTATTGTGTTTGTCTATATATGCATGCAGACATCGTTTATCACAATTC
>JANLJB010000757.1:13724-23862 GCA_026212285.1 Bursera cuneata
TTTATTTTGATAAAAATTGTGGGTGCATATATCACTAAATCATCACTTGAGGCTGTACACGAAAAGTTATCAACCACCCAGTTTAGGTTTGATAAAAGCAACTTTCTTGTTCACTCATAACTTTTGACAGATATTTGTAATATAATTTCTAGTGAATTATCCAGTGACACAATTGAAAATGATTTTGCATTGAGATGTTATTGGTATGCATAGAATTTAAGAACGATTACAATTTTAGGGTACCTACCAAATTCTACTGACAGAATAACTGCCAAGAGTGGAGATTTAAGAAACAAAGCTTTGCATAGAAACAACCATCTCCGCTGGCAAAAATGGAGTAGATGTCAAATGTCTCATTCAGCTTTCTGGGTAACTTGAAGTAGTCGTGCATTCTATTCCCATAGCACGAGGAACAATGCTGCCAATGGGCCTGATTAAAACCAAGAGAGATTCTGTTACTTCATAAACATGGATAGAGTGTCTCCTCCTAACGAAGCCCAACATCATGAATTTTCAAGACAGAAAAGCCAAGATGAATATATATCAGTGTTGGAAATATAATATGAATGTAAACCATAGAGAATCAGCAAGCAGAGTGCATCTAATGCAGAAGAAGGATTAGCATAGCAGGGCAAGACTCACAAGTTCTACACATATTAACCCTTGCTTTCTGATGAAGTAAAAACATTTATCAGAACTCTAATAATCAATGAACTGAGTAATAATAAGTTTCCATAGAAGAAAGTATTAACTTGAGTTCGCACATGCACTTAAGAGAAACTAATTTCAGGGAACATTTTCTAGAGAATGATGTTTTCATTTTTCTACTGCAATGAGTGCAGCTGGTCTCTTACAAGTTTTTTTCTATGCTTGCAACTTATGCTATCATTTGCCTGGTTGCAGACAGAGCACCATATTCAAAAAGAACAGACTAGTAGCTCTTTCTTGCAAAAGTATGACAAAACAGATGATGCACAACGCTCCTAGTCAAGGCAACACACAGTAGCAAGACAAACTGACAGCAATCATTCCAAGTGATGCTAGGAACATTTTTAACCTGTAAAGAGTTCAAAAGCTGATAACTCCCTGAAGGCTAATCTCTTCTGTTTGTTGTATAGGGTTTCTGTTGCCGTTACAGCAAGCACAAATATGTATGTCATAAACCTGACCCTGAACCTGTCTTCAAGTTTAAGTGTTCGAATAAATAAGATTGTGCAAGTGATAAGACTGCAGATAGGAAGCAACCCCCCAGGAGACTCGGAAGCTACAAGGAAGAAAACAAATAATTACAATACTAATGAAAGAGAGAGAAAAAAATGAGAAACCAAATTAAACTAGTAATTGAGGAGAATGAAAGGAAAGTGAACTCTTCATCAAAATGACACCAAACTGCATGCTCTTAGCAATTGATTTAATCATACAATGGACAGTTGTATACAAGTTAGAGCATTAAAATTACACAGATTTAAAGAACCGATTTCTTAAATTCCAGCTTCACTTCACATCAACCTAGAGTTTGAACTAAAAATAACAGATCTTCATTTTGAAGAACATGGTGGTTCAACATCTAGTCAACCATTCTGAAATTAAAATGCTCACAGTCAAGTGCATATCTAATACACCCATAACTAAATAGCAACAACAACAATAATACTAAAAATCCCATTTAACCTGAGAAATCAAAGTTATCATATCGAAGTAATAAGTAAAATAAGCGCCTTGCTTGTATTAGGCTGTCTTTAGCAAAGTGGGTTGGACACAAAGAATCAACACAGCTGCTAAAGCAATCTCAAGGCAACAAAATTGAAATTGACTAGAAGAGATAAAATCTACTAAAAAAAAAAAAGGGTTGAAAATACAAAATCAAATTCAGCATAGCTAAATCATGCCATCGGATGCAAAGAGAAGTTACATATATGTTTAGCGAATAGTCCAAGACGGAAAGCCCAGATTTTGAACGAATTATGCCAAAGTGGGACGAACCGAAACAAACCAATCAACAGTAACAGATAATCCATTTCTGTATGTCTGGATGATTGATTCTCTGTCAAAGATCAAAAGTTGTTTACAGTGTTCCGGATAAGTAGTATCAAAATATTGCACAATTTGGACAAAGATGTGGAAGGTCAACGACCAACAATAAAGCAGCATAGAAACCTTTTTTTCTTTTTTCACTTGTTAGACTCTTATTGTTTGTCCTTTAGGAAGTTCACCATTGCTTCTTTCTTGGGTTTTTCAGTTCTCTACAATGCCATTACTTTGTCCACGATGCACGTTTGAGTAACACTATATTTATCTGCAAAATTGCATTTCTTTTTACTGTATAAACAACAGTATCATCACATATATAAAGATTAGTTGATCTATCTAAAGGTCTGTTTCTAATATAGTTTATGGATACTAGTTATTCGAGGTTCTATTACCAATATTATTATATTAGCATGCCCTCATTATCCAATACAAAACCATCTTGAAACATAGGATTCTCAGATCTCCACAACAATACAAACCCCAAAAAGACAAAAACAAATAGATCAATCCCATGTTACTTGGAAATTTAATAAAATGCCTGTAGCCTTCTTGTAATTTTCTCAATTGGTTTGAGAAAGAAACAGTCAAGATTTTCGGAGTGCCTCTGCTTGACAGAACAGAATTAATGCAGTTTTAGTGGATAAGGTTTCAAATTTGCAGACAAACACAGGCAGGTTTACGTTATAATGATCTGTTTCTATCTGTATAATTAATTATGTCAACTTCTTTTGATGCCCTTTTGTTGTTTCTCAAACCTTGTATAATTAATTTCGAAATTAAATCGAATTTGTGATGGTTTTTTTTTTTTTTTCTATAGGAAACTCACGTGTGTTCTTCACTTTAGATAACGAGGGATTGCAAGGAAGTGTGTCCAAGTGTTTATAAGCGCAATTGTCGAGCCTTACATTTACAATATGAGATTCTGTTAGATCTTTACCTAAAATATAGTTAAATCTAATGTTATGTCGTGACTACGGGATTTTTTTTGTTTGGAATTTAAATATTTCTGAATTAAATTGAAGTCTGAACATATCTAAATGTATAAATCTAAATGATATATTTGTTTTTTTAATTTAACATCTGAATTAAAATGTTTTAAACTAATATTTTTATCTATATATCCTTATTGATGTTGTTATCAATTATGCAGTTAAATTTAATAATGCAACATGTTAGAAATATTTAAAAATCATTTAATAAAATTAATATTGAAAAATTTATAATTCTAAACATTTTATTATTTTTCTAAAAATAATAAAGTAATAACTTATGTCATAATTTATATATATTCATTTAAATATGTATTATTTTATAAATTTATGAAAAAATAGATCACAAATGAATTAGATAAGGATATTTTAGAGAATTGGAGGTTGCATAAACCTTCGTACTTCGACTTTTAAAAGCAAAAAAATTAGTTTTTCCCATTCAAATGAAATTATTAGCATATTAATTTTTAAGTTAAATAAAAAAACAGTCAAAATCAGTAAAATTCAAACTTCAGATCAAAAAACAAAACCCTAACATAGTGAGCATGACTTTCAGATGTTCCTGCCAGATGCATAGCATTCAGAACATGTATAATTTGATTTTGTAGCTCTCAAATCAATTTACTCAAAGCTGAATCCCAAATGAGGGTACCAACCCGATTCTTCTGCCGGAAGAACTACAAAAGTGAAGGTTAAGAAACAGCCATCTGGATTGGCAGAAAAGATGGAGTAGAGGTCAAATGTTTCATTCAGGTTTCAGGGTAAGTTGAAGTAGTTGTGCGTTCCATTCCCGAAATACCATGAACCATGTTGGTAATAAGCCTGATTAATCTTTTATAAGATTGCAAGTTATGCTATCATTTATCCTATTGAGATTGCAAACAGAACACCATATTCACAGAGAACATACTAGCAGCTCTTTCTTGCAAGAGATGAGGAAACAGATGATGCACATTACTTCAAGTCCAAGTCCTCACTCGTAAAGAATTTTTACCCGTAAAGAATATTAGCATGTCCTCATTATCCAATCCAAAACCATCTTGAAACATAGGATTCTCAGATCTCCACAACAATACAAACCCCAAAAAGACAAAAGCAAATAGATCAATCCCATGTTACTTGGAAATTTAATAAAATGCCTACAGCCTTCTTGTAATTTTCTCACTTGGTTTGGCAAGGAAACAGTCAAGATTTTTAGGGTGCCTCTGCTTGAATGAACAGAATTAATCCAGTTTTAGTGGATAAGGTTTCAAATCTGCAGACAAAAACAGGCAGGTTGACGTTATAATCATCTGTTTCTATCTGTATAATTAATTATGTCAACTTCTTGTGATTCCCTTCTGTAATTTCTTATACAATTTTTTTATGTATGTTATGTTTAATTTAAACTTAGAAATGTTCACAAACCTGCACTCTTTACATTATGTTTATATATTGGCATTCTCCGGCAGGTTAGAGCTTGCTCAAAATGGGATAAAAATTTACTTTATTGGCAAAACCTGGTACAAGGTAACACAGAATGAGACTAAACGGTAAATTAGGAAGCATAATATTGCAGAAAAGTAGCGTTTCATTACTCATTAGTAACAGAAAAGACGGAGCAGCAATCAAATGTTTCATTCAACTTTCAGTACTTGAAGCTAACGGCAACTCTCTTGCAGCACAGCAACATCCATATCATTGACGTGCCTGATTAAAATCACAAGAGATTCTAGCAAGAATTAGAAACATATAGTAGCATAAATACTAGAATCAAAAGCTTATTAAGGTTCAATAATCTCATAAGAATCAGAAATCATCTCAAGCAGACTGCAAATTCAGTTCACGTAATACTGGAAGTGTTCTTACCTGCAAAGAAACTAACAGCTGAGATATCCCTGAAGGCCATTGTGCCATAGATTAGGTATTCACTCATGAAATGAAGAAGCGCATAGAGGAATGACAGAAAGGTGGCCGTGTAGAGAGGCTTGTCTTCAAGGTTAAATGCACAGAGAAAGCAAAGAGTGCTAGTGAGAAGTGTCCATATGCCAAACGTCCTTCCATGAACATTAGTAACTACAGAAAGGAAACCCCAAATAATAAATAAATAAATGAAGTCAAAGAAAAGCAATTGATTGAATGTAACCAAGAAAAAAATTTAGGCCATGAGAAGTGAAGGGAAGTTACCGGATGATTCGGAGTAGACCCGACGGCGTAGAGTCTTGACGTTGAAGAAACCAAACCAAACAGAGGCTAAACGAAGTAAACCAACAAATATGAGCCACCATCCGAACAGTCTCATTTCTGCTTACTGGCTGATAGTTGAATCTGTGTCAAAAGATCAGAAAGAGTTGATCAATTATGTGGAAACTCAGGATAAAGTCATGGGTGGACCAAACGATGCAGAGTTTGTAACATCAGATCCGCATAGAATCTCTTCTAATTCTGTTTTAGACTCTTACTGTTTGTCCTTTTAGAAGAAGTCCACCGTTACCAAATGCCATTCCTCTTTGTTTTCTTACCATTAATGTTTAGAAGTTGAAAATTCATCCGTCATTGCTTCTCTTGCGTAGGCCATTAAAAACAATTTTTATTTACAGGAAAAGATGTATATGAAGATGTCCATACTTGTTCTGAAATCTTCATTTCTGATTGAAACATGCATATAGCAAAGCATCTCATCCTCAATGGTAGAGTAAAAAAGTTTGGTTGATTGATGAAGTTATCCTTCTGTCAAGTTTTCGAAAAAAAATTACACTCTGACTTCTATCCTACTCAGCTCCATTTTATACAATTGAAAATTGTCAGGAATTCACCGAAAAGTAGACAACCCATGTTCGGATCAGGTCAATTTTTCTTTATATAGATACTGCTTTGTGCTTTCTCTAGATTTAGCAATCGGATAATTGTTTATTACTCGATCATTATATCATATAAAAGAAGAAGTCTTCGATGAAACATGTATACACATCTATTCAATTATCCAAAATAATCAAACCATTTATGTATATATTTTCTCTTATATTGTTTAAAAAATATTGATAACACGAGGGGGTTCGTATAATTTAAAGCATTTTCATTAAGATCTACTGCTTATGCAACCCAATTCATCCAGAAAATGAATCTTTTCTTTGCTACCCTGCTATGTACAGTACTTCAACGTGCCTACCAACATTGGATTCCCAGTCTCGGATCAGAATCCCATGACAGTACAAACCCCAAAAAGGAAAATCAATAAACAATGAACAAATAAACAAATGTTATATATTTATCACAAGAAAATAAATTCTTTGAAAAAAAATATTGCTTGTCAGCCTTATCATTCGTTACTGTACACAAAAATCAAATCTCACAATAACATCCAGCTCATCAAAAACTGCTGTTAGTTATCTATCTGCCGAAAAGAATCCAAAACCTAAACGAGTCGACTCTTCCATCAGTTTTATCACTCAGCTAACGCCCCTCCAAAGCCCCAAAACGACAAAAGATTCCACGTCAAACGGCAGACTGCTGACTCTGCTGCCTCAACTCTTTCCTTAGCTTCTGAGAAAACAGCCTGCAAGCATCCATGCTCAGATCCATCGCTGCGCCCAATGCCACGAAAGCTGCAGCATCCTCCGTGCATGTCACGTGCTGCACCCCTATCTCCACCTCTGGCTTGCTACACTTTCCCACCCCCTCCACCGTTGATGACATCACAAACCCTCTGTACATGAACTGCGGCCACATGCAGAACGAGAAGTCCGAACCCGATCCGGATCCGGGTCTGGACCCCGACGAAGACCATGACCCAGATCCGAAATCGCAGCTACCTTGTGGACTTGTTACTGGGGTAGCAGCACCAAGACTTGTTGTCGTGTCAATAGTAAACTTGCCGCCTTTGGTGCTGCTGAGAGTTGAATTAGCGAAGGTTGAGGTGGCGCTGACTGTATCGTGTAGAAGATCAAATCGGTATCCGAGTAAATCAGAGTTGCCAGGCTCACGCCAGGCTTCGAGACGTCCCCATGGCTTCCAGGTGCAGTTTCCTGGACGGAGAATTAGCCAGGCGCCAGGGTTGGACCGACTCACCCTGTCTGAACCAGGAGAGGGAACAAAAGGAGTCACCATTGATGCCATTGCAACTGGAGAGCCTGAGAGGTCGTGTACTGTAATCGACCAACCTTTTCTCTCCTTGGAAGATTGCTCTTTGTCGCCTCCAAAAGTGGGTAGCCAACTTCTTGGAGTGCTTGGCTCGTTCATTGAAGGCCTGCACCAACATAACATATCATAATTGTTAGAATTTCGATCAATAAGCTTAGATTATAATAAATAGTAAAAACCAAAAGACACCGACCTGGAAACCAAATTTCGATCGCTTGAATTCCTGAAGCCAAACTTGCAAGTGAAAACAGCTTGCTTGACGCTTCCTTGAACTTGGAAAACCTGGGGACTGCACTCAGGCTCTCCACCGAACTGGAACACAAATCTCGGATCAGGCTCAGCTCTGACAGTCACAAACAATTCGGAAGCCGACCCTTTCTTGTTTCCTCCAACACCCACCCAACCGTTGTGAATAGTAGACGCCTTAGATTCAGCTCCACGCAGATCCAAAGGCACAGACAACTTCCCTAACAGCTTACCAGTCGTCACGCACGACATCCCGTTACTGCCCGAATAAACATCAATCCTCAAACAAGTAACTTTCTTGGACGAAACAAGTTTATCAATCTGAGCCTTGTTGAGACTGAAACACGCGGCGAGAGCCTGCGATGACCTGGGTTCTTGACTTGCGCTTTCTTGTTGTTGTAAAGGGATTGTAGCTGTCTGGTCGGGGAACCCCTTGAGCTTGATCTTGCAATAACACTGAGAAGATGGCTTGGACGATGCAGCAAGTTTCAAAGCCAAGTTACCAATCAGAACCCGCACAAAAGGGCACGGATCCATCAGCACTTGAGAACTTCTTATTATCAGGAGCTGCAGCGAGAGCTTCGATGTTGAGAGGAGATTGGATTGGTTTGGTTTGTATAGCGCAGGAGAAAGTGGGAGAAAAGAGAATCGAAAGTGAAGATATAGATACGATGAACGAACAGGCTGGCAACCAGCTGGGTTCGGTTTGGTCAGAGTTGGACTGGCATGAGGGCGGTCTCACTGCTGCTTTTGTGAGTCTTCTCGATCTTCTCTCTCTTTCCCACTGTACTGTAGTAAGGAATTGACTCCAAAATTTTAATTGATTTTTTCAATTTCGGAAATTTGTTTTATTTTTATTGATCGATTAATTGGGAAATCAATTCTCCAAACACACTAGAATATTAATGTTAGTATTCAATAGCAGAGTTCTTAGATTTGAAGAACTTATTATCAAAAATAAAAAAATTAATTTAAAAAAATTAAATCCATTCCATCATAATTAGAATATATCTTAATTTATTTTTAAATTAGATATTCTTCCATTATAATGAAATTAAAATAACACGAGAAAATAATAGCGTTATTCTGGAAGGAAGATAATGGATGAGCTGGTACACAATGCGCACGTATGTACACAGGGGGGTGCCAGCCAGGAGCATCAATGTCAAAAAATATTCGAACTCCTTTTTGTTTATTCAATTTGTTTTTTGAATAAAATTGATCAAGTTTTTGTCGTTTTAGGCTTGGCAGCTGCGCATTCGCTTGCGTTTTTGGAAGAAATCAAAACTGGCTAATGAGATAGGTGGACTTGTGCTGTCATGCCGTTAAACAACGGGGTAATATCTCTCAACCCCCAATAAAAGTTTTTATCACGCAGACATCCTCAAAATGAAAATTATAATAAACTCCCCAAAATCATGCAAAATTTTTGTTATGTAAAATAATATGCAAAGCAATGTAAAAAAGTGTGTTTAACGGCGTAAAATAATATGTCAAATAGTAAATTATAGTACATAGGAGTTTTTGTAATATATGATGATTTTATATTTTTTATTTTATTATAAATAGGCAGTTATTACAATTGGTCGAAGAGTATTGATATATTTTTGCTAGTTTATAAAAACTAACCGTTAAATAATTATAATATTTATTATGATTTTGGGGGGTTTATGTTAGTTTTATTTCAATGAAGAATTTTGCTTAACAAAAAAAAAAATCATGGGAGGTGGTAAACTCCCTGTTTAGTTTACCAACCGGTCATGGTGGTGGTACACACACAAACACAAACACAATGAGTAATTATTATCGATCACCTCTATTTTTTTTTTACTCATAGAGACTTTTACCGTTTTTATCTTCTCTCGTCCTTAAGTTTTAAAAAAATCTCTTCTCAAGTCTTCTAGTTAAAAAATCTATTAGTTAACATATATTAACCTCTATATTTCAATAAATTTATCATTTTACCCTTACTAATATATATAAAAAAAGATTTAATTTTTAAAGGATAATATTAAATTAAATGATCAAATTACCTTTAACACATATTAACACATATAAAAATTACTTTTTATAGATAATATTAACATATGTTGATATTTATTTTAAGTGTAATTTGATCATTTAACTTAATATGTTTTTGAAAAATAAGTTATTTTTTATATGTATTAATAAGGATAAAATAATAAATTTATTAAAATATAGAGGTTAATATATGTTAATTAATAGATTTTTTAATTTGAGAATATGATAAGTTGTTTTTTTAAAATTTAAAAATAAAAAAATAAAAAAGATAAAAATTTCGTATAAATAAAAAAAAGTAAGGAGGATTAATGATCGCTCCAACGACAGCCACAAAACTGACAAAACCAAGCAAACAAGCAAAGGCAAGGTACAGCCGTGGCCACTAAGACCCTGGTTGGATTCTGGGACCTTGACCAAGACGTGGACCCCACTGACTGACACATGCGGACCCTACTAAGCCCACTCCATCTCACCAATGACGTTCTCCAATTCCTGATTGTGACTTTAACCCTCTGAAATATCTCTCTAAAGTATCTACACGTGGAATGAAAGTGAAATTCTTATGCTGGGTTCGGTTCGGTGTTTTTTATTTTTTATTTCCGTTTTCTAATATTAAAATCTTTTAGATGCAGAGTCATTTTTTAACTATCCCTTTTAGATTTGATTCATACCCATAATTCTTTCCTTTTATTTCTTTGATTTTTGTTTCGTAAAAAGTGTAAATTTTGTTA